>CAKALU010038197.1:54452-94273 GCA_916700995.1 Hozukius guyotensis
CCCCCCCCCCCCCCCCCCCTCAGGGTGGAGAAACACTCAGCATCAGCCAGCTGTTTAAATTGCTTCCAGACTCCGCACTCAGCGGTTGGTATGAATAAAGGCGCAAACATGACAGGAATGCTGAGAAACAGGAATTCAGGTTGAGGAATTCTTTTTCATAGAGGAAATATGGTTTAACCCCGCCCTGTCTTCTGGGTTCACATTGTGTTCAGAGTTATCTTCTCTGGATGGTCTTCTTGTTCTTTGAAAAAAAAGAGGAATGGCTTAGAGATATTGGAAATCTGATTTTCTCATCCTTTTTTTTCCACCAGGGATGACTTCAACCTCAAGGTGCTGCAGGCTTTTGTGGAGCTGCATGAGTTTGCAGACCTCAATCTCGTCCAAGCATTACGGTCAGCACATTGATTAACTCAAATATTGAGCAGAAAAAAAGTTACAACAGCTATGTCATGTGACTCGCTGTGGCATCACAAATGAAACCCCTCTCCTCTCCCTCTAATTGTAGGCAGTTCCTGTGGAGTTTCCGTTTGCCAGGTGAAGCCCAGAAGATCGACCGTATGATGGAGGCGTTTGCATCGCGGTACTGCGGGTGCAACCCCGGAGTCTTCCAGTCGACAGGTCAGAAACAATGCAGGCTACTATCGTGTAAACCAGTGGACCCCAACTTATTTCATCAGACGTACCCCGAAAGGCCCGTCAGATGAGCTCCAGAGCCCCCCTCACTGATCCCACCTGGCATGTTCCAAATGTGTTTGTGCATTCACACTCCTCCGTTTTGATGTTTCAGCTATTTATGCATTACTTTTAGCTATTTATTACTTTTAGTTAAAGGTCCCATATTGTAAAAAGTGAGATTTGCATGTCTTTTTTTATTATAAAGCAGGTTTAAGTGCTATAGAAATACTGTGAAAGTATCAAAACGCTCAATCCATGGAGAATTGCACACAGCCCGTATTCAGACACTGTGCCTTTAAACGAGCCGTCAGGATTTCTGTACATTTGTGATGTCACAAATCTACAATATTTAGACTATTTCAGTTTTAAACGTAAAGATTCTAAATGTGTCCCAGTTTATTTCTGGTTGCAGTGTATGTGAATGACACCAGCTGACAGGAAGTAAACATGGACCCAAACTGTTGCCTAGTAACGCAATTCCGTTGCAATTCCATTGAAATGCGCTAAAACAGACCGTTTCAGACAGAGGGTAAATATAGGCATATTTAGGCAGACAGTATGAGGAAAATAAAAGTTTTTTTTTAATATTACAGCATGTAAACATGTTTTAGTAGTAACATAAAATACAAGTATGAACCTGAAAATTAGCAAAATATGGGATCTTTAACTATTTCAACCATTTAATCCATCTGTTTTTATGCACTCTCAATCACCATAGTGTTGATGTTACAGCTGACTCCATGCGATTTCTTATTTTTTAAGTAAATTCTAACTTTAAAAAAAAAAAATATTATGAATTGAGCTAATCTTTTCACGTACCCCTTGGAAACTCCAAAAGTACCCCCTGGGATACATAAGAGCAAAGTGCGAAATCCAATATGTTGGACAAAGTCGATGCACAGATAAGCAATTTAGCCTAATGCACCAACAGAAGTACTGCCCGAGGGTGCGTTGAGTGATGGCCTGTTTTTTAAAATGCATTTCAATCATTAAGCCATAAGAGTTACTGTAAGTAAAGCTCAATGACGATTAACCAGATTACAGTAACTACACATCACGGTTCACTGCAGCAGATGAGTTCAGAGTAAACAACCAGCAACAAACAAGGGACATCCATTATTCAGGAAGACTCAACCCGGCTGAGTGATACATGGTCTTGTGATAAACAAAGCCTGCTACTACAACAGTCGGTAAATAATTAAATAAGTTATAGAGCAACGTATTGTATACGAGATTGTTGAGGGTGCATGAGGTCCCATGGAGGGACTACTATATTAAATAAAGTGTAATAATGTATGGTGGTAAAGCCACACAGAAGACTCTTTTTTTTGACTTTTTAGAGATATGTTCTACAGGCCGCGACAATATGACAATTTGTGCGTAGGCAAGCATGCATGTATGTCCATGTGTGTAGCAGCAACCGCACGCAGAGCCTATAAAAATATAAAATGATCAGGGATCTTTAATCACCAGTGGAATGAGCAACCCGTCTCTCTCTGTGCTTCATACATTTTTTGATTACACCGATATTCCTCTCGCAGTTAGCAGCACCCCTTTGCCACGTATTACACACTGTGAGCAAAGCTCCTCTATTTTTTATAAAGAATGTGTGTTAGCGGGCAGACAATAGGCTGCGCAGGACAGCCAGGACTAAAGTGTGTCAGTGAGAGGAGGCAGACAGAGAGGGATGAATGATTCATTTACAGGCAGCCACTGGCCCGTGTGTGACTGAACATTAACTCACAGTAGCGAGACTAAAGCCCTGCTTCCCCCCCGTTATCTCACTTAAAATAGTCTACAGTCTTTTCTCCGTGTCTGCATATTTCTCGTCCCTACCAGCCACTAGGAAAATACCTTTAAATCAATAAAAGAAAAATCGACAGGTAGAATAATTAGGGCTCACTTCCCAATCCTCTTTGCCATCTATAATAGCAAAATAATAATGGCAATATGTGGAAGAAGAAATGGAAATGAACACAAAATATCACCGTATGCTGATGACATCCTGTTATATCTATTGAAACCTGAAAATGTTACACTGCTCATTTTAAAAACAATTTGGTAATGTCTAATGTTCAAAGTAAATGTCCACCATAAAATAAAAATAAAAGGAAAATCTGGACTGTAATGATCTGTTATGTATTTTTGATCTATTTGATTCCCTTCCTGTTGCTCTCAGATACCTGCTACGTGCTGTCATTTGCTATCATCATGCTGAACACCAGCCTCCATAACCCCAATGTCAGAGACAAGCCCCCCGTGGAGCGCTTCATCTCCATGAACAGAGGCATCAACGAAGGAGGAGATCTGCCAGAGGAGCTTCTCAGGGTGAGGCTTGGTCTGTAATGTGTGTGTTTGTTTGTGTGATGATTGATCTCTGCGGCCACTCTGTCACGCCTACTCCATACGAGCGAGTCATTTCCCTTACTGTTCACCTTTGTGATTAATTAGTTTCCCTCCCCTGTCTGCAGAACCTTTACGACAGCATCAAAAATGAGCCCTTCAAAATCCCAGAGGATGATGGGAACGATCTGACGCACACATTCTTCAACCCTGACAGAGAAGGCTGGCTCCTAAAGCTCGGTATGTTGCATTTATAGTCACAAAAGTAACCTTGATTATGTCGATTTATCATTTGTCAGCAGAGCCTCAGCATCAGTTTGATGAGCAGTGTCCTTTATTTCCCTGGTGATGAGTGTTTGTGTCGTTTGTGTGTAACTTGTTTATGAAGGGCTTTCGGGCGGCCATGTTGGAGGTGGACAGCTCTTGGGCAACAATGGCTGAAAACAGCTGATCTTAACTTGAAATTTGTCAATTTCAGCAGAATTAAACATTAAATCTCTGTTTGTCCCAGTATGCTCCAATTTTATTAGACGATTACTTGATTTAAATGATGCAAGATATGCTAACAGATGTTATGAGCTGATGCTAACACAAATTTTTCTTTTTTGTTTTTATTACCTGTTTTTGCTGGTGATTCAGCCCGAGGTGTTAGCCAGCTGCTTAACATCAGCATTGTCATCATGAGCATGTTAGCATGTAGGCCTACTGACTGCTGTGCCTATAGAGTGCTAAAGAAATGAGTCCTAAAACCCGGATATGAGTTAGCATTTTAGCACTTCCGGTTCCAATGGATTTTTTTGAATGTTTTTTAGTTAGAAGCCTGAAATAAGGTCTGTGGTTAACACAAGCTTAAGAGAGTTTAACGTTTTGTTCTACAATACAAAATACATCAGTAAATATGCCACTCGTGAATTTTGAATCCTTTATGTGTCTTAAAAAAGGCGGTTGCTAACAAGTTAAATGAGACCATAAAAAACGTCATCACGCCGGCATGTTTGCCTTTACAGCCTCGTTGTTTATATTCATTCATGCGACCGTGGTCTAGCTTAGTTCGTTTATAGCCTAACATTAGCTTTTTACTTCTGGCGATTGCATTCACACTTCAAAAAGTGTTCATTTTTGAAGATTATCTTGCTAAACAAAGTTTGCCACAGAGCTTATTTTCTACAATAATAACCCAATGGAAAAATCCCATTGGCTTTTTGTCGAGGGAACCAGAGCGATGTTAACTTCTGGGTTGGCCTACAAAAATACGTCCTCCCTGCAACACTCTATTAAAATGTGATAAACCTCTGCCTCACCAGACTTGTAATGGTAGTAGCAACATTAAATAGCAGCACTATAAAAACAAATTTTAGTTAAGTCATGATTTCTGATCATGCAGCCTCATTTTTGCCTTAAAACTGTCCACCTTCATGGTGCTAGACAAGGTTGCTAGGAGATCTGTGACGCAACTGCAAAGTGTCTTTTCTTTCCTCGTCCTTCATCTCGTGACCTCTCCTCTCTTCGTTTTGTCTCGTATTGTCTCTCCTCTCCTTCCTTCCTCTCCTCTCACTTGAAGCATGCTCCTTTTTGTGATTACTGGCATGGTGATTTCCGTGTGTCTTTATCAAAATCCTCCTGTGTTTTTTGTTCCTCGCTCCGTGTCTCTAACGTTTCACCCTTTCACCTTTTGTTCTGTTCTCTCATTCTGTTCTGTGATGGCTGTTCCTTCTTAAATCTCTGTATTAGGAGGTAGGTAACACTCCTTCCTCCCATCCTCCCGGTTCATCACAGAGTGCCCTCACACTGGCATTGGCTGCCATTATCTCCTTAGCACACCGGGGCCCGTGAACATGCTAGCCGCCTCATTTAATTGGCTTTTTGTAGCAGAGCTGTTATTGGGCAAATGAGAACAGCATCGTGAGGTGATGGGTTGTCTCATTCAAAGGCAAGGCGAGTTGGAGGTCAGTGATCTCTCTCATTGTGCATGGGGATTGGCTGCATTCCTCTAGTGGCTCTGGAGGAGGCTGGATGACGCAGAGGGCTCGTCTCAGATGGTGCACACGCAAAACACAAATGTTTAAGAAGCCTTAGCGTAAAAGATAGCTGTTGACCTCGTCAAACCAAAGTGCCACTCGCCACATCCCCTTTACTTTTCACAAAAATGTACCATGAATACCAGATAAAGAACGAAAAGTCACATATATTAGGCCATAAGCAAATCATTAGTAATCAGGCAAGTTTGAAATAAATCCACATTAATTAAAGTCATTTAAACCCCTTATTTGGAAGCGAAAATTAGGAAAATTATTAATTTTACTGACCTGTATTTACTGTAGTTGCGGTTTGACAATTATACTGGAGATTACGGGTGCTTTCACCTTTGAGTTCACTTCCATATTGGTCAAGACAACTGATTTAAAGCCTCTGAACACCCACACAGGTTTTTTTCAGTTAATCCGGCTGATTAGACCTCTCAAGAGTGTGTGGGTGTGTCTAAACTAATTGACTGACATCTTCCTGAGTCTCCTGATAGCTTTGTTGAACCTGTTAGGGCGGGACAAATTACACCTTTATCATTCTTATTGGTGGAGATTTGTGACCTAATAAATTCCTATTAAAAAGCTCCGGCCTACTTTCAACCTGAGCAGAGGTCTAATCAGCGAGAATAACTGAAAACGCATGGTTGGGTGTGGCTTTAAATTGCATTTGTTTAAAGGAATAGTGCAAAATGTTGTGAAATGCGCTTATTAGTGTTTTTGCTGAGAGTTAGAGGAGAAGATTGATATGACTCTCAAGCATAGACCGTATATATAAAGATGGACGGCGCGTCAACAATTCCTCCCACTGTACAGAAGTGAAGCCAAAATATTCCGGAAACAGGAGCTGCCATCTTGAGATTTTTATGTCATTTGGAGTCTGCACAGTAGTGATCAGGCAGTGGAGCTGCGGTATCAAGGTCACCCGCCCGAACCAATCGCAAGCCGAGCACGGCCGCAGCTTGTCGGCGAGAGAGACTCACACCTGCCAACCATGACGTCTCACCCCCTTTTTATAACATCAAATAACTAATTAAAACCTAACTTATCAGAAAAATGAACACTTGAACATCAGCGTGATAAGAACTACCTAAAATGATAGAAACCATCTTTGGTAAAAATGTATTTGACTTTGACTTTTTAATATGGCCCATGTCCCATCCGCTAACATGGAGGGGGCGGGGTTTATGACCTATACTGCAGCCAGCCACCAGGGGGCGATCAAGATGTTTTGGTTTCACTTTTGGGGAGCTGTCATGTCGTCCATCTTTATATACAGTCTAACCAAGCTACTGGCCGTAATGGTAGCTTCATCTTTAGCGTACAGGCAGGAGAGTGGTAGCAATCTTCTCAGCTATCTCTCGGCAAGAAAGTGAAAAAGCGTATTACCCAAAACGTCATACTTTTTCTTCAAAGCTGTGGAGTCAAAACATTTTATATGAGAACTCCTTAAAACTTTAGCAAGTCAATCAAACAACTAAATCATTTTTTTCCCTAAGTAACGCTAACGTGCATTGCTCCAACATAACTGAGGTTTGCTTCCTCGTGGATTCCCTGAAACAATCACTCAGGGGTCAGCTGAGCAGGTCACCTCCTGCTCTGTACCATTAGAGACGGCCCTGCGTGTCATACAGCTCCTGAGTAAGCTATCTGCCAGAACACACTAGAACTCCAGCTTTAGTGAATGGGCTGCTTGAGTCTGCGCTGTGGGAATGTGTACCTACCGCTGCGTGGCTGGTCATGCAGTGAAATAAAGGAGACGCTCGCCTATTGTCATTCTCCTCCCTCTGTTCCTGTCCTACAGGCCTCAGTACCCCACGCTGCTGCTGCTGCTTCTCCTCCTCCTATACAGACCTCCCCCTTTCTTTCTCATTTGCTCTCTATCCCACCAGCTGCACTTGCCACATCATTTTAGGTCCAATTTTTCCCCCTCCATTAGTGAATTCCACGCTAATTTTAGCTCCATCAGAGGAGTCCCTGCTTAATGAGAGGCAATGAGAAATTTTTTTTGTTGAATGAAGCACTCTGCTGGCCTGTCAGGTTGTTCAATATGACATATTGCTGCACTGCTATGAGGCTGGGAAGCTCCATAAGATCTCATTACAGTACATTATTAACCAGGACTGAGCCTGCTGCTATGCCTGAATCCATCATCATCATCCAGTGTTAACAGCATGTCATAAAATACAGTCATTTAGACGTATAATCTATTATCTACAGAGGGGTCACAAAACAGCACCTCCGTTGGTCACAAGTTCAGCCAAGCTTGTATTCTGGGCCGAGGACGGACGCAAACACTGTTTCCTGTCCTCCACATTCATTTGAACTGAAGTGAACGGAACAGGGAGACGTGATGTCAAAAGCATTATAAGTGGAACTTGGAAAGTTCAGCATGTAAACTGACAAAACATACCATCTAATCAATATTTAGATGAGATAAATGGCCAGTCAGTGTGCAGTATTGTGGCTGTTCTGCATGTGATTAACTTAAATTCATTCAACAAATCAGCTTTTGACTAAATTGCACCCGTGGGAAACATTTTTATAACACAAATTGTGAAAATTGAGGAATGCAAGATTTTAAACTCCCTGACACTTCCCTCTCCGGAGTGTCCATAAACAAACAAGTGAGTGATAAATCTGCTTTAGAAACGTGCAAACACGGGAGGTCCTGCAGCAGAATCCATAATAAATGTCAGGTTTTTGAGGATGAAATTAAACATATGGCTAAATGGGATAAACAGCTCTCCAGACTGTAGCAGAATAAAATATATATATTTTGTATTCACCCAACAATAGTAGAGCATATTTTAAAATGCAGCGGGTGCATCTGACGGTAAACATTGCTCATAAATAATGTACGACAGATGTTGGATTTTACTCTAGCGAGCAGTATAGAGGGGAAAATCTGGGTCAAGTGAACATTACATATTGATTACATCAGTAACGGCTGCTTTGTGCTCATTCTGTAAAGTCAGCAAACATGTTATTATGGTGCACATATTGCAAACTGTGCATTGACATCAGACGCATTGTGTGTTTTTGGGGATTACATAGGTGAATTGCATCACTGATGGTGTAATTAACAGAAAATCCAATAATCCCAATAATCTGCTTTTATTTCATGATGGAGGCAGATGGAGAGTCTCTTATAAGGAGATATCCTTATATTATTACTACATTCAGATGTTTAATTGTATATTAAAAAAGAAAGTGTTTGACTTGCAACAATCACAGTTTTCTGCCTGTTTTTTATCCTTAAAATATCAGCGGAGACGAGTTGAGTGCGCTCCTGCTTTAGTCGCCACGTGTAGGCTATGTGGCGTGTACACTGTGTTGAATAGTTATCACAAGCCCTGCAGAGCCCTCAGGCATCCATCTCTTGAGACTGGGAGGGGGTGCTGGAGGCCTCTGATTGAGCCTAATAATGCAGAGAGAAAGAGCTGATGATCAGAACCAGATGTGGCACGTGGAGCCGAGGTCTCCTGCAGGTTAGCCTCTACATGACACAAACACTGTCGCCTCTTCGGTTTGAACTCAAGTATTGCACGTTTCTCTCCGCAGGCGGCCGGGTGAAGACGTGGAAGAGACGGTGGTTCATTCTGACCGACAACTGCCTCTATTACTTTGAATACACAACAGTAAGTAGGCAGATTAACGTGTTCTTATGTGTGTCAGAACGGACTCAATCTGCTGTTATTTTACCAGAACGCACATTACACAAATATGCATCTCTTTGCAGATTACCAACAGAAAAATAAACATATTTGATCAGAATGGACCTAAAAGGAATAGTTTGGCATTATTCGATTCCTTTTTAAAAATATCGATAATAAAATTATATAAACAACATGTTATATGTTGGTTTTGTAATCCGTACAAAAACGTAAAAACAACAATTTATGGTTTTACGGGCGGTTATGTGTTTGACTATTTCTTGGCCGGGAGCAGTTACTTCCTGGAGTATCCGCTGGTCGCCTGGCCAACTGACGGTGACGATAACATTCAAAGAAGTTAAATATGCCCGGCCAGGAAATTGTCCATTATATAACCCTTCCCTTTAAACCAAAAATTGTTGATTTTTCACTTTGTTTTTTGTAGTTTTGTACATTTCCATTTACTTTATGCTTGGCTAAGCTAACAAACTGCTGGCTGTGGCGTCATAATTAGTGCACAGATATGAGAGTCTTGTCAATCTTCTCATCTAACTCTCTGCAAGAAATTAAATAAGCATATTTCCCAAAATGTCAAAATATTCCTCGAAGATCTTAATAAATATAGTTTTACTTTTTAAAATATTAAATCCAATATTTGTAGTCTAGCTAAGTGAGTGAAACTGATAATGTGCAAATAAATGTAGTATAAATAAAGTGCAACAGGATTGTAGGTAAAGTGGAAACATAACAGATAAAGACACACACACACACACACACACACACACACACACACACACTCAGGGTTAAAGACAGAGATCTTTGCCTTCCAGCTCTGCTCTTTAACAAATGCAGCCCCTTTGACCTGAATGAACCTCACTCCAGCAATTAACATGAGGCATCATGGGAAACATCTGCAAAGTCTACGGCACACATCTGGCACCGCTAAGCCGCGAGCCAAGTGCCTCCCCCAACCCGCTGCCTGTCACCCCACGCTTCACCCCAGCATCCCCATTTCTGAGAAGATCCCCCCCAAACACACACACTTGCACCAATCCCTCAGCACACACACACACAGCAGCGATGGGGTACACACACACACACACACACACTCAAAGTAGGCGCACACACAGCCAGCTGTGTGAGCAGCCGTCCCAGGGCATTTCTTCCCCCTGCTGTGCCCCCTCATTAGGGGTAAGATGACAGGCTGGTCCTCAAGGTCCTCCCCCCCCCCACATCTGGCCCCGCAGACACAAAAGCAGTCGCTGGAGGACGGAAGATGGAGGATGTAGGGAGTGTAGGGTTATGTCTCCCTCGGGTGCTGTCCCCTACGTGACCAGGATGGCTAAAAACTTCAAGTGTGCTTTTATCACCACCTTGATTTTTACTTTGATGCCGTCAGGCTCAATATAATGTAAAGCTAATGGTTCAAATACTTGGTGCTGCATGTAGCATAAAGAAAAATGTTGCTGCATCAACTTTGTGATATTAATATTTTTGTTCCTTGCTGGGGAGATAGTCATCTTGTATATCTGTAGCAAATTTCATGTCTGGAAGAAGTTAAAGACCAATCAAAGAAAGATCTTTCACTGAAGAAGCGCATGTCTTGTTGACAGGATTTATGGGGAATGTGCACTTAAAGGTGCTCTATATGATATTCAGAGCATTAATATACTGTAGCATCAAACAACTATTTACTATGTAAAGATATAGAGGAGTAATGACTACCTGAGCAGAGGATGAAGTCTCTCTCCCTCTGTTTGTGTTGTAATCTGAGCTTCTACGAGCTTTGTTGACATAGCCGAGCTGGCCACGCATGCTTTTAGAGCATGTTCGTGCATGTGAGCGTGCCCGTACGGCAGTTACAGCCATTGTGGAAGTGTAGCACCAACCAAACGGTCCCCCCCCCTCAGCTGTCGACATGTTGAGAGCCGTGCAGAGGCAATAGAAATGTTCCCAATCTCGCATTTAGCACCTTTCATTTTTGAGAAACACTAGCAATAATGAAAACAGCGGTGTGACTATGTATTCAGTCATGAATATTAACAGGTATCACAACTGATTTGACAATGATCTCTTCATTTACGGATACAATGTAGCAAAATTCAGTCAGTTTCTTCAATAACTTGGTGTGTGATGTTATCTGGGCCGGATCCTTTCTTCATTATGTGTCATTGCGCCCCTCATTACACACTGATTTTGTCCTTAAGAGACACTGAATGAGTGATGTGTTGATGCTGATTGTTGTCTTTGTATGTGTGTGTTTCTAGGATAAAGAGCCTCGTGGGATTATTCCTCTGGAGAACCTCAGTATCAGAGAGGTGGACGAGCCCAGGAAACCCGTAAGGAGCAACTCCAGACACCGTCTCCTCCCATCTCTTTTAAATTCATATAAAGATCATACATTTTTTTAAAAACAAAAATACAACTCATATTTTCTCCCTCCCTGATGTTTCCGCAGAACTGCTTCGAGCTCTACAACCCCAACCACAAAGGTCAGGTGATAAAGGCCTGCAAGACGGAGGCGGACGGGCGCGTCGTCGAGGGCAACCACGTGGTGTACAGGATATCGGCCCCCACGCCGGAGGAGAAGGAGGAGTGGATCAAATCCATCAAGTAAGAGACGCCGCGTGTTAGTGTGGATCCATTTACACTGAGAGGGCACTTAGCCAACGCCGGGCTGCTCCCATGTGGGACTTTCTCATGTCTGACCTTGACTGTGAGAAGCAAACACACACAGAGCTGCGAGCTTTATCATGAATGTGCAGACCAGCACAATACACACACACACACACACACACACACGCTGGTGACTAAATGTGACTCTGTTTCTCACACTTCCACACAGATAACACTCAGAGGTGATTTCTGCTCTGCTGGATAAGCTCGCTTCCCTTTGATTAGACACACACACACACACACACACACACACACACACACACACCTACTCAGACACTACGCCTTGCTGCGCTCTCCAAAGTGTTTTGGCAGCCCTTACACCTGATTTGTCATATAGAAATGCTGCCTTGTTAACCAGGAAGAAATAGTGGAGGCGCAGCAGTAAATTGGGCCCAGTGGGTAATTGATCAGCTCGCTGGTTATCATCCACTCAGCTGCAGCTTCACCCGCAAATATGATCAATATCACAGCAGAAATCATATTACACAATGCTTCCATGCTCTAATGATAACTAAAAAAACACTTAGCATTGACATACGTGTATCCATTAAATTAAAGTGATGGGTTTTTTGGCTAAGATACTGGAAATCTTGTTCAGGGTGAGGCAGTTAAAGTGATTGGAAAGAGGAGAGGTGGTAATTTTTTCTGTTTGGGAGGTTTAGTCACTTGACCTACAGATGACACACTGTTTCTCACATTTCACACTCCTGAAGCAGGTCTCAGAGCGCTTTTAGTGCAGAAGCACAAGTGTGAACCCGGAGTGTTTTAGTCCAGTTGCACATTATTAATGTAAAGTCTCTTCTAGTTACTGCTGGAACAATAAAGATCACAGATTGGACTCAGCAGGACAGAGAGCCGCGCTGCCTCCAACACACTCTCACTTGACTCAGCTGCCGAGGCGGCAGACTGTCCTGTGGTCAGCAGATTCACACACACACACACACGCACAGTGTAGCCACGCTGTCCCACCTGACTCATCTGCAAAGTTGGAAACTGCTCTTGTGGTAACTCTTCTGTGCACACACACACATACGGCCATCTCAGCATGTCTACTGTTGTGCTGCTGGGAAGGCTGCGGGTTACTCAGCGTTATTCCCATCCTCAGTGTGCGTCAGTGACGACACTTTTCCTATAGTGAGCATGGAAGACTATGGAGCCACTTTAAGCTACTTGCCCTACAGAAAAAGGGCAGGCAAGGTTAGCAACTTGCTGGTGAACATGTGGCGCCTTCAAATGAAACTTGTGAGTTTACAACAAGGGAGGTCGTGTACACAATATGTTTGGCGTTCAAGTGGTTAAGTCGTGAGAACACCGCTGCTAAGCAACGGTAATATTAACGTTACAGTCGGCGTCTAGAAGCCACAGAGGCTAACAATTTAGCAAGCTTGCAAGAGGATAACATAATACAGAAAATGCAAAGGCATAATGATAGAGGACAAAGATGAGGCCGTTGGGAATATCATCATTTTCCTCAGACATATTATAAAATTACGAAGAAAAACAATATACGGCTAAAATTACAATATATCAACTTATTATGCACCGAAAAATTAACTTCCATGTTTTCCGCCGTTTCTGGCGACGTCAACGAACACGTGAACTTTCAGAAACTTTCCACGTACAAAGTCGTGAATGCCACAAGAGGGGAGCGTTCATGTGGACTCTTCTCGTAAACACAGTAAATACAACCCTATTTGAAGGCACTACTAGTGGAACATTCAGCAGCTAAAGAGCCAGATATTTCCCTCAGGAGTTGGTGGAGACCAAAACAGAGCAAAAAAGAGAGTGAATATGAGAGTGACTTACATTCATCAAATGGCCAGAAACACGACTCCAAATGAATGTTGCTTCCTGTCTGCTGGGAGTGTAAATAAGCAACTGTTATTACAGTAATTACAGAAACCTGTCACACTTTCATACGTACATTGTGACTGACGGTTTTCTCCTCTGAGACGGCTTTGAATTGACTAGTTGACAACATTTTTTTTTGCATTACTGGGTGCATTTTGTTGTTTAGTGTGTTGTGTGTTTTTTCTGCGGATAGCATGAGATGCTGAGATATTTATAGCACAGCAAGGGGAGTTTGATTGAAGAGCAGAGGTGGAACAAATCACTGTAAATGTCAGGATTCGGTGTTGATCACAAGGAATCAAAGCAAATGGGTTTCTTTGTAGATCCACCAGAAAGCGGTGCAGACACAAGACACGATGATGTGTTTTGGGTAAAGATGCACTGACTGATAGATACACGACAGATTAAGGTCAAGTTAGTGAACCGAGAAAATTACTGGACCTCATCCCAAAATGGACTGGAATGTTCTAAACATCGTGAATCGATCATGTGTCTATAGTAACAGATCCGACTGTAATGATGACAAATCAGACAACATAATAGTCTAGACAGCGTGTATGTAGTATTGACGCTGGGAAACAGTCGATCAGTGATACGCTTCTCCCTCTCCTCTCTCCGCAGAGCAAGCATCAGCAGGGATCCTTTCTACGACATGCTGGCCACCAGGAAGCGGAGGATAGCCAATAAGAAATGATGACCGTCCACCTTTCAACCACACCCTGCATCGCCACCATGTCTGTGACCAAGCAGAGTCCTCTGCAGTGTGTATGTGTGTGTCATGTCACGAGGGGTCGTGAAGAGGCCTCCGGTTTGTTCTTTCAGGGCTGGAGGACGAGCAGGTGGGAGTTTATTTTTGCACCTGAAGATGGTCTGC
This sequence comes from Hozukius guyotensis, assembly GCA_916700995.1. NCBI lineage: Eukaryota > Metazoa > Chordata > Actinopteri > Perciformes > Sebastidae > Hozukius > Hozukius guyotensis. The sequence goes on from CAKALU010038197.1 coordinate 68,549, forward strand.
ACCTCCGCCGCTCTCGGTTGATGTGAATGTGAAGGTTTTATTTCATCCGGCACAGACTCTGAACACTGATGTGAAGAGGGAACTACTGTATGTGCCAAAGATAAAAAAATCTTTGCCAAGCTGGATGATAACAAATGGACAACAGAATGAGGACTACAGCCATGACTGGAATCATGGGAAAATCTTTGCATAGTGACGAGATTGCCCTCTGCTGGACACATAAAGGAATTAAATCTAAGGGAGGATTTGAAATATCCATCCTCCTCGTATGACATTCCTTTCATCAAAACCGGTCTGGTCGTCTGCCAACAAGACTCCCAGTGCCACATTTTATCATCTTCACCTCACATGTCCTTCTGACAACTGCCAACAATGTTTCGTAGTGACCTGCAACTACGGAAAGCCTCAAGCTTATAAATCAGCTGGTCTGATTGTTACAGCCCACAAGTGACTGTATCTGTATATGCAAACACACTGAGTTTCACTAGAAACTCATATACTTCATTTACAGTACGCACCCTTATTTCCTCTTTGAAGGCAAAGGAATTGATGCATAATACTTCACATATATTGAGTGGAATGACCCAGTTTTAAAAAGCTATATACATCCTATATTAATTCTGTCATTTTATGTATTGAAGATCCACCTCTGTGTTCATTTCTTTTGTATTTATTTTCTTAATTTGTTTAACAAAAGAGGCAGCCCCCCCCCCCCCGATTTACATTATGCATGTATAGAATATATTGTACATACTGTTTTTTTTCTTCTTTCTTTGTTGTGTTAATGTAGCATGTAAATCAAAACGGCCGTAGCCTATACCCGTTCACCTTTTTAGTTTAACAGCTAACAGTTTACAATAGTGGAAGAGGGACTTTTTTTTGTGCAGCTCTTTGCGGAGCAGTGAAAACCTCCTCACACTGTTATTGTTACTGAAGATCAGATAATACATGATGTTATATGAAAGAATATGCTGAGTTGGACAAGAGAGTATAGGACAGACGGGTTCAAAAACAAATGAGATACTGGAATTTTCAAAACCTTATTCGTGTGAATGCTGACTGGAATCTGAGGACTGATTTTCCCAAACAGATCGAGACAACTTTCAGCCTAATCTTTCATTAGCAGGTGGAGTTTTGAGGTTTAAATGTGGCTCGATCTTAAGTTTGGGAAAACTGCTCCTGAATACTTTGATGAATAAAATTACATGCTGATCAGAAAAACAGCTTTTGTGTAAATGTGAATTCAGTGAAAAGAGCTTGACTTGCTAAACTTAACAGGTCTTTGGTTATTCTAAACATAAAAACAGTGTTGTGAATAAAATATAGAGTCAGCGGAGACATCTTGCCAGTGGCTAGCAATGTGTGTGTATTTAACTTGAATACAGGAGAGTGAGATCAGTTTCCATCAACACTAAATGTATCTACATCATAATTTAACCGCAGTGGAAAGTTTGTTCAACAAGAGGCTCGGATACAATCAGTCTATTCCTAGTATAATATACAAAGGCAGACGGGAGCTTTTCAAAAATCCCTGACGACTCGTCAGTCATCTCAATCAGCGTTTTTTCATTCATTTCAATGCAGCTTGTAAACAAAGTCAAAGACCGAGAACGAGTTACAATTTCTGACATTAACAAATGTATTTTAAGGCTTTTACCTCATACAATGTATAAATTCTGACATGCTAAACTAAAAAGGTATAACAGCAGTTTTTCAACTTCTGTCTACAGTTGGAAAAAACAAAAAAAAACAAAAGCAAACCATACTAACTTTTGTCCAGAAAATATGGTCAAAATCAACATGAATTTGTTTAAAAACGGAGCAAAACAACAAAAACATCTACTGATAACCCTGATACAGGATTTTTACGTATAAAAATAACTGATAGTACAGTTCAAAATAAAATTCACAGTATTTTTTATGACGCTAGAAGACACAAACTGTATTTTTTCATTAAAAAGCAAACACAAATGGTCCACAGCCATGATAACAAAGTTTTGATGCTTTTTTTTTTTTAAATGTTTAAAAAGAAATGAGAGAGAGAGGAGAGAGGCGTGATCCAGAGAAAGACCTCCGCATCTGTGAAAAAGTTTAAAAATTACAGAGTGAATCTTAGGCTTCAGAGCAAAAAATGGAAACCAAATAAAATAAAAGAAGCAGGGAAATGTCCTCAAGTCTGTCCAGGGTTAATGTGGAGGTATCGTCAGCTCCTCTGTCTCATTCATGAAGATCTACCTCCATTAGTTTGTCCGCTCCCAGTGGGATCAAAGAAAAAACTCAAAAACTTTGCGGCTCTGTAGATATGGTGACATCTTGAACCTGCAGCCAACATGGTGCCGTACAGTTCGTCTCCTAGGCAACACATTTCCCTTTAGTTTCATTCGTATTTGAAGCAGGTGGATATCCGCGATGGATGTTTTCAAGTCCTGAGTTCCACTGAGCAGCAGTTGAGATGTTTAAGCTCCAGGCTTTGTTTGTGTTCATACAAGTATATATTAATATTTTTCATCATAAATGTTTAACAGGTGACAGTTTTTTTTTAACCATAGTTAGGAGAATTACGGCAAATAATTCAATGCCTTAAAAAAAAGGATTCTGAACATTTAAAACACTTTTAAATTGTGGTAAAAATACAATATATTCCCAACGAAGAAGCACCACGTCAAAAAAAGTTGTCAATGTCATTCCTCTGCTGTTGTTAAAATGGTGGTGATGTGTCTGAAACGAGAAAGAAGAGGCCTCCATACAATCTGTTCGTGTGTGCAATAAGAGTTCCTACTGTTTATTAGCACTGACTGTACTAGAGCATACTGTGATAATCATTAAACGGGCGCCCACTCACAGAGTCAGTGTTTCAAGCCACTGGAGAATCCGTGGGAGTCGCCATTGGTTTGGCTGTAACCGTTTCCTGCAAAACAGGATCAACATTTTAAATTGACATTAAGCTCCACAGCAGCATTTACTTCAGCATGTTGGTTATTTTTGAGGATGACTTTTAATGTGATTAACCTGTGATACCTTTGTATCCGTTGAGATGGTGGTGAGTTGAACCGTTTGTGGGTGAGCTGTGGTTGGAGGGGACTATATGGTCAGTGCTGCAATCAGTGTAGTCTGTGCGCCGGCGTTTTTCTGGCGAAAAAACGCTGTCGTGTTTAGCGTCCTTGATGTCATAGTAACGTCGCTTGCGGCTCTCCCTCTCCTCGCTGCTTCTGTTCTTGTTGCTCCGGGCCGCTCCAGGGCTGTTCTGCTCGGCCTCGCCGTCCCGCTGACTCTTCTTTTTCTTCTTCTTCTTTTTTGTTTCAGCGGCTCTGTCTGAATCCACCTCGGAGCTTCTGGGGGAAGACAGACAACAGACCTTGATTATTGTTAATCCACGACTAAATCCAAAACTGACTGAAGAGTCGGGCTTTGTCAACAGCTAAAGACAAATAATGTAGAGCTAAAGAGTATTTTCATTATTGTTAAAGTCTATAAAATATCAAAAAATTTTAAAAATGTTATATGACTAAGAAAAGCAGCAAATCCTTACATTTGAGGAGCTGAAACCTTGCTTGCTATGACAATTAATTCTCAAAATAATTGCAAATTATTTTTCTGATTAATTGACTAATTGTTTCAGCTCTAAAATAATGAATGAATATATATATATATAGTTTACTTGGCTAATGAAAATGAATATTCCACTAATATTCCCGTTTACATGCAGCCTTTCATACTCCGGTTAACGTAACCGGTGGTGGAATTGTTCGACCCAGGGATGCACCGATACCGCATTGGATATCGGGCCGATACTGACTCAAATAGCTGGATCGGGTATCTGTGACAATGGGGCTGATCTATTAAATTCAGCTCTATGTTTATATACTATATAAATTATAGACTTGAATTGTAATTCCAAGTTGTACCAAGTTGCTGGTGTACGATTTATATTTTAATGATAAATAACAATTCAGTAAATTTATATCATGTATTTATTTGTCACATTTAGTTTGACAAAGTTAAGAAAGCGATGTTTAAGTCATGCCTGATGTTGTCCTACACGTAAAATAATGATCCCAGTCACTTCCACACAGTGAGGCATACATCTCATTAATTAAACACTGCTATCGGATCGGTGCTCAGTATCGACCGATACCCAAAGCCCAGGTATTGCTATCGGTCTCGGGACTGAAAAAGTTGGATCGGTGCATCCCTAACTCGACCGTGCGAACACAGCCTCCCTCTTTCATTCCTTCAACCACCTTCTTGAAAAGGTCGGCGTTGCGATATTTGTTTACATCCAAAAACCTGTTGATATCCAAGTCTTTCATGATGTTTAAAAGTAGTTGCGTTTCTCCTTCCAACCAGAAATGTGGGCTTTTCTTTTGGGCGTGCATCTCTGCAAACAGCTGGTTGTAGAGCTGGCCGTAAAACAGACAATAGGTCGTGTGTCGCAAACTGCCGGAAAAATCCCCAATTCAGACCCATGTTCTGAATGTGCTGTATACATGTCCAAAGAATGCTCCTAAAACCTGAATAATATCGGCATATCCAACATGTCTTAACTGGAAATGCTCCATTCAGAATAAGACCTAATTCAGAATATCCAAACAGAATATGCTGTTTACATGACCCGTATCAAATTCGGAATAATAATGGAATAATAGTGTCCATGTAAACGTAATCAGTGAATGGCTGAGCAAAATGGCAAATATTACTATCCAAAACAAAACACTGAGAAGTGTCATGCAGCATGGTGGTAAAGATAGCGTTACTCACCCGCTCTCACGGTGTCTGTCTTTATCCTTTGACTTCTTCTTTTTCTTGCTCTTTTTGTGTTTTTTAGAGCGGCGGGTCTCAGAGCTGTCATCCCTCTCCTTGCTCGGAGGATCAGCCGTCCTCTTGTGATTCTCATCCTCCCGGTTTGGATCTGATTCAAACGTGGAGAGATGAGCCCGAGGGGGCGAGCCCTTGGACTTTGTGGAGGTTTCTGGTTCTGTAGTAGGCGAGGAAGTTTCCTCTTTTGACGGATAATAGTCCCTCTCCCTGCCGTTGCACTTGTCCTTCATCGCCCGGGATTCTCGACTCTCCTGCTGCCACCTCCCGCGGCCATTAGACTCCTCGCGGTAGGGATAACCGTGTCCCCGCCGCTCACGGTCCCAGCCCTCTCTGGACCGGTGGTGGTGATAGTGGTGGTAATGGTTAGAGCACCGGTCACGATCACGCTCCCTGGGGTGGTGGATGGGCCGCTCCCAGCGCCGCTCAGACTCCAAGTCCCTGTAGGAGCGATTGTGAGGAGTCAAACGATCTCTGTACGAGCGATGATGGTGGTAGGGATCTCGGGAGTCCCGTCTGTACCGATGTCGATCGCCGTCACTTTCTCGCTCCTGACTCCTGTCCCTGTAGTGTCTCTCCTTGTCTCTGCTCCAGTCAGAGTACTGTCTGTCTCTCTCCCTGTCTCGGGAAGTTTGTCCTTCATTGCCTCTAGAACTGGGCTTGGACTGCTGATGCTCCTTAGCATCCGTGCGTCCTTCAGTTCCTGCTGACCGATCACCGGTCTGTGGTAGATCCTTTGCTTCATCCCCACCTCTGCTAACCTTCTGTGGAGCTGCAGAGCCCCCATTGGTGCTTTGGGAGCAGTCTGGCGGGGTGGATAAGGCCGTAGGGTTGCCATGCGGGGCAGAGGAGGAAGCAGATTCTCTAGATGTGACAGAATGGGTCTTTGTAGCGGTAGCTGAAGGTGGAGAGCTAACAGCGGAGGATGCTGTATGCTGAGGCAGGGGTTCAGACACAGTTTTAGCCCTTGGGTCAGGAGTGGAGAGGGGCTGGCTTTCACTGGCAGCAGGATGGATGCTCTGAGAAGAACTGGCCTGGGATGAGGCAGAAGTATGCGCCTCTTTGCTGGAAAAACAAACAAAACACACGAAGCATTTAAATATTGCTTTGTATCACACTTAAGGGGTGCAATGTCTGTGTATACTGTGAAATGTGAGAAAAATTATGCAAATGTCAATGCAACCAAGTAGATTCTGACACTAATTTAAGTCATTAACCGACCGACTTTACTGTCTTTCAGAGGCTGTAGCAGGTTCAGTTTTAGAGCTAGAGTGAAGGTACAGATATCATATGAAACTAGAAAACCTAAGGAAATCTTGTCAGGAAAAGAAGCTGAATAAAGCTCAAAAGTTTGGCTAAATTTTAGCGAGGGAATACTGGCATGGCTGTTTTCAAAGGGGTCCCTTGACCTCTGACCTCAAGATATGTGAATGAAAATGTGTTCTATGGGTACCCACGAGTCTCGCCTTTACAGACATGCCCACTTTATGATAATCACATGCAGTTTGGGGCAAAAACCATGCAGTTGTTTGAATGCCGTATAAATGTGTTACTTGTGCCTATTCTAAAATTATGTGTTTGAATATTTCTGCATACTGGGGTCCCTAAACAGTCTTGAATTACATAAATTGGGTATCACTGTAAAGCTGAGACTCTTGTGGATCCAATGAGCCCAACTGTATTCATGTGTGATGATGTCAGTCCCCATTTCATTGTAGTGAGACCACTTTTTGAAACTTGACCTCGCTGCATAAAATGACCTGTGGTGACCTCTAGGATAATCACAGTCTCATGAAACTTTACAACCACAAACTAGAGACCTAGCGCATTCAGAGGATGGATGGCTTTCCTAGGTAGATTGAGAATAAGGGGCTTTGTGAGCAGTTTCTAGAACAGAAGTGCTCACCATCCAATCGCCGAAAAATGAATGCAATTCTTGCAGAAATCTCCAAATGTCAAAAGTTTTTGATACCAAATCACAGCATGGCTTTTTCAATGGTGTTCCTCGAGGTCTTGGTGTAGTAATGAGGGATTTTTTGATAATTTCTTTCAATTCTCGATTGGTAAAAAATGGTACAATTTAGCACTAAATCTGTATAACAAATAGTAGCAACCCAAAAATTGCTGCAACAACTTATGAGACATAATAGAGCATGGGAATGGCCATAATATACTTCTATCATAATATTCTAAGCCCTTATACACTTTCACCATTTATTTTAATTAATTAATTAATGTTTATTTCTGCTTAATGACTAGAACAACTTGACAGTGCTGAACTGCATCTCAGGTTCCAGCTTTCAGATGATGTACACAACTTCTATGTGACATCTACTGATGACCTGCTATCTCCCCCTAAAGACACCCTGTCCCCCCGAAAAAAGACAAAAACAGGTCTATTGTGTGTATCAGAGGGTTAAACTCACTAAACAAATACGATTTTTTAACTGCTTAATATGTGGTTGACAGAGCAATAACTGTTCCAGCTCAGAATTAGAGTGCTAATCTTACCTTGTTTGACTGTGGTCACTGTCTAGTCCATTAGCAGCAACAGGAGCCACAGATGATGAACTGCCATGGCTACTGCCAGAGACCTGAGGAGCAAAAACAAGACATTTATTATTTATCAATTTAGATACAAAACTACTGTTCAATAAGTTATCAATAATCAATATATTATGAAGCGAGAGCAAAAACCATCATTTACATTATCAGGGGTGCTGTGTCCGTTCACTTTGTGGTTTCCATAATGGTGCCCATTTTGACTGGATTTTGCGACGCCATTGGTTGGTCCATTTAATCCGTTACCGTTTTGGTGCACGCCTGACTCTCCGTTGGTTGCTTGAGTAGAATTATCAAAGAACTCTCCCGTTCTGTTGTTTCCATTAAGGTGAGTCTTGGCTAGACAGCCGTTTTCCAGAGTGCCACAGTTCTCCTGGTCTGACTCCTCTGAAGACTCTTGACCGTACGGCACCAAGAATGACGCACCGTTCCCTCCCGCGTGGTGATCCCCGTTACTGCGAGACATGCCGTTAACGTGGTTAAGCTGACGTGGAACAAAGCGAACGTCTGAGGTAGACTGTGAGGAGGATAAAGAGCTGGAGGAGGAGGACGAGGAGGACGAGGAGGAGGAGCTGCTGCTGCTGCTGCTGCTGCTGCTGCTGCTGCTGCTGCTGGCGGCAGAGGACGGCTGGCTGTAAGAGGACGAGGAGGAGGATGGGCGGTTCGGTTTGCCTTGTCCAATGAAGAATGAAAGCTTCTGGCGCTTGTCCTGGTCTGGGATCATCGTGGGCCGGCTGATTGAGTGAGAGATGGAAGAAGAGGAAGAGGCCAGTCCATGGTTGGGTTTCCCCACAACACTGCTGCTGCTGCTGGTGCTGGGCTTGGAGTTGGTGGGATAGTCCCTCAGAGATCCATTCCCATTAACGTGGAGAGTGCGCTGAGGAGGAAACAAAAAGGACACAAGGACGTGTTTTGAGTGTCTAGGTCAAACACGGGCTATATATCTTAACCCTTTAATAACGGACCTCCTACGGTCGGCCGCGGGAGATCGTTGTTTGCATGATCCTGTTTAAATTGATCTACAATAAAAACCATAATAGCTGGAGCATTCATTCTTTTTGCAGTGGAAAGCTAAGGATTCTTTCGTTCGCATCATCACATTGTATCCTCCTGATGACATCATTAAGTTACGTTACATGCAGAAAGTAACAAAATTTCAAATAGCCTTTGCACTCGATCTGCTCACAAAAATGAGCATATGTCCAAAAATAAATAATGTGCATAGTTCAAATAACTTAAGGAATGTTAAGAATATTTTGCTCATGTTTCTATATTTAGAAATCTTTTGGATCAATATGTATTGTGTGTTTATTTAGTAACATTTTATGAAAAAACATGTCAGATTTTTGTATTTTCTTTGTATTTATGACACTTATTATGGTTTATTGACTTATATAACATTTTAACTTAGGTTGTACAGATTTTAGGGATATGAGGAACTTGAAGATAGTACAAGAAATTACATCACAATAAGCAAAAATGCCAATGTATGCAATGGCGGACCATTTCTACTGCAGATTTCAAAGGGTTAAATGGATAATAATCAAATATGTATTTAGATGTTAGAAAGTCCTGCAGTACCTTGGTCATGTGTGGTGGCAGCTGGGGACCTATGAAGCCAATGTTGTTGTTGTGGTGGACGGTGGTGTTCATGCGTGGTATCACCACCGGCCGTGGAGACGACTGACCAGGGATGCCCGGGTTGTGGCTTATGTGGCTGTAGTCCCCTGTTTTCTTCACATCACTGGACCTTGTGACAAACAAACAAAAAGGTACATTAGAAATAGGAAACATTTTAAAGGGTTCATATTAAAGATTTTGAGACTTTTTAATATCTCTTAGAATTTCTCTCAAAATGACGGTTGACTCACTTGATGTAGAAAAGGACATAGGCCTGCTGGTTGAGGACAGACCTGATGTCACTGACAGACACAGAGGAGTCGTTCATCTGATACCACTGGCCATTGCTTGCCTGGGAAACACAACAGTTTAGCACATCATTGTTACACACCTCCATTTCTGTTTTTTTCTTTTCTCTGTTAAGTACAAATATCATCATGTATAAATGCGTTATTGTACATATTTTAACAGAATAATAATATTGTGTTTATATACTTCTTTGCACTCGAACTAGGACCTGGAGAAACATCTGAATAAGTCAAGACCTCAGTCTGTTAAGAGGTGTCTGTGTAGGAACTCTGCATTAAACTGTTACTGTATGGTGAGTTGTTGTTAGACCGCTGGAGAGACAAATGTGGCCACATGGCAACAGCAGCGCCCTGATAGATTAGAACAGTGGTCCATAGCCGTGCCAGCACCTTAATATAGCAGAAGTAGTGTCCAGCGTGACAGCTGAATCCAGAGTGGACCAGCACAGCATACAGCCCGTAGACCTGGGGCTCCCCTTGCGACTGAGACATGAAGGGCCGGAGGTCCAGGTACTCTGGATATTTCACATCCTGATGATGACAAAACAGCTGATTAATATCAAATATTCATAAGATAACATGGTTCTATTATAGTCAACACATGTCATGGTACCTTTGTGATTTTCCCTCCACTGAAGTTTGCAAAGCGTTTTAGTGAGAGGGTGAGCACGTTCGCGCTGCGATGGATGGTAAATCTCTTTGAGGCTGTGACCATTTTTTTACACCTGAGGGAAATAAATGTTCAGTTAGTTAGCTGGTAAACACATATAAATTAGTAAACAAATAAATAAAACACTGGGTGCTACTTTGTCATCTTTTCTAAATTCCTTTAGTCTGTGAAACAACTCACTTGGTGCATTTGTAGGCGTTTTCTCCATCCAGCTGTTCTGGCTTGACAAACTGCTCCAGAGCCTTGGAGACACTGGGAGCTGTCTGCATGGAGAAAAAGAAAATAGATTTTAATACTGTTCTTAAGATCATTGCAATGGAATTAATTGATTTGTTACACATTTGCAGTAACACAGACATATCAGACCCACAAGTGATATTGTAATTACCTTAATTTCCAGAGTTATATCCAGAAAAGGGTCAAATGTATCGGAGACTGCTTTGCAGTTTAAACACTTAACTGAAAAAGAAAAATCTGTGTTTATTTATTTAGTCTAGGAAAGCTGTAAAACAACAAAAAAATACCTCATGTAGAAGAAACAAATCAAAAAAACTAAATCAACACTTCTAACTTACCTCTGGACCTTAGGTACCCGCCAAATACTTGATGGATGAAAGTGGTTGCCTGCGTTTGCCTGTCCAATCTGTCACAAAGATAAATATGAGGATGAAAAACAACCAATAAGGGTGATGACATAACTGACTGGTTGCTTATTAATACAACAAACGGACAAATATTTTCTGGCTGAACTGGAACAGAGAAAAAATGTCACTGTACAGTATTTTGCACTGACAAGTCACAACATATTGCAGCTGAAAGAGCAGGAGTGAGAAAGGGTGGAATTGGAGCAAGAGTAATTAGATGAGAGGCCACCTGTTACTACAGAATGAGAATCGACTTGATACTGGAGGTTCTTAAAAATCACTTTCAGGCTCCTGAAAACCACAATGGCCATCCCCAGTGAGTATCTATTAAACATGCATGTAGGCTTCGTATGCGTACGTAACCTACTTGGCAATGGCTCTACACTGATGTCAGACATTTCAGTCATGAATACTTCAATGCATCTACATATAGCTTTTATGCAAGATTAAAAGGTCTTTCACATCGGGGGCGTGACGAATAAACGAAACGAAAATGTGAAATACTCGCCTGCGAAGACTATATGTCTAGGGCTTTTATTGTGAAAGGTAAGAATGAAAGGAGTGGATCTGGTCTGCACCTTTGTCAAGGTTGAAAGGAGTAATAACGTTTGCCGTCCTAGTTCAGACTACGGAGCCTCCATGTTGTTGTTTTATAATGGTGCCTTCAAATGAAACTCGTGAGCTTGTGTTTACAACATGGGACTCGTGTAAACAATATGCTTGGCGTTCAAGTGGTTAAGTTGTGAAAACACTGCTGCTAAGCAACGGTACTATTAACGTTACAGTCGGCGTCTAGAAGCCACAGAGGCTAACAATTTAGCAAGCTAGCAAGCGGGTAACATAATGCAGGAAATGCAAAGGCATAATGACAGAGGCAAAAGATGAGGCTGTTGGGAATATCAACATTTTCCTCAGACCTGTTATAAAATTGCGAAGAAAAACAATATACGACTAAAATTGCAATTCCCATGGAATGCTGAGCTTTCAGAAACTTTTCACTTAAAAGGTCGTGAATACCACAAGAGGGGGGCGTTCACATGGACTCTTCTCGTGAACACGGTAAACATCACCCCATTTGAAGGCACCATAAATAAAGGTGCAACTCAACCGGTTCCGCACTATGGGATTGATTGATGCCTTTATTCGCGGTGCAAAAGCGCCGAAAAATCAACCTTGTTCTGGAAAAAAAACTATATTGCTTTTTTCGCCACTCAATATTCACGTTCTATGTGAAATTCCTCACCACAAAAACAACAGTTTGAAAAAATATATTGACATGAGAATTAATCGCAGAAAAAAAAGCTGTATAACGGCTTTTAGACTGGAAGGCCTTTGCAGAATGTTCAATGAATCAGCACAATACACAATACATATAACACAGTAATACTTACATACTCATTTGATGACCTATATTGATATTAAATAACTAATTATCATAAGCTGTGTAGAGTTTTGGAAATGTATGAAACTTACTTGGTTCCAGGTAAGCAGGACTTTTGCATAGCATCCACTGTGTACCGCAGGAACTCGTGGGCATCCTCCTGGCTTCCATAGCGGAAGTGCTTAGCAATCCCTGTGAGGGAAAAAACACAAAACAGTACAATATGTAAGAGGTTGATAAATGATATCGCACTTGCACGTTGATGCAAAAATTTCTCTTACAGCACACTACAAACTCCCACCAGAAAATTTCCCTCCAAAATTTAAAAAAGGTAAACAGCCACACAGCGCATCCTGTCATTCATTTCAGATAATCATTTTGTAAAAAGTATTTTAGCTCTACAGACAACCACTTACTTTTGAGCTCGTTGAGCACACCTATGGGCTTAATGACATTCCCAGAGTTTGCAAAAACCTGAATGATGTGGTTTTGCATGGTGCACATCATACAGAACCCGGGCTCGTGACCTGCGGCAGGGATGGACAAAACATTGATGAGTAAGATGCAAATCAGACCAGAAAGCAGCTCATAGATACAAGACTGATGTGATAATAATTACTGCTTGACTGTACAATTACACAAGAACTTCCTTGGTGCAAAGAAGCACCATGAAACGCTAACTTACACGTTTTGGAGTGCTCCCGTGTCAGCAAGTAGTTTGCAAACGGAGGGGTGTAGGTGAGACACTGCAGGGCTGAGTTAAGGAAGCAGGTGTTCCCCATGTTCTGCAGGCCTGCACCAATGCGGTGGACCTGGGTCCACTTTAGGTTGAGCCGCTCTGAAGGGAAGAGGACCTTCTGCGGCGAGTCAATGCCATCGCCACTGCTCATCACTGTACACACAGAGTCAATATTATTACTATGCAATGCATTTACCAGGTCCAGGATATCAACAAGTATCTTAATATATGCTAGATGTTCTATGCAAGTACATAGTGGCCCATAGTAAAGGAACCTTCAGGACCTTACAGTCATAGCTATCAGTCTAAAGAGCAATGTGATCCTGTCTACCCAGTAAGACTGTAAAACAAGCTGAAGGAGAAAAGACAAGACAGAGTTTCTCTTTTGTTTCTGCTGAACATGTCAGGCGGCTCCTCTTTATATCAAAACACCAATTGCGTCACAAGCTCAAGAGATTGATCATGCTCTCAGTTCAAAACTGGCTTTGTTATGTAACTGGATGAATGAAAGTAGAGTGGAAGCAGTAACACAACACCCACCAAACCAGTTGTGTCACACTCATACACAAACAGAAGCAAAAAGTTCATTAGTGCAGCTTGGTATTATTTATGCATGTGTAACTCTTCTGTGTGTTTACTGCGTGAGGGATAAATGGAGGGTAAGGCGTATAGTTTCCTCCCAGCTTTCAAGACACACGCATTAACAACACCGCTGATAAAAGCCCCCGCTCCTACCTTGCTCCTTGGGCCGGTCCACAGAGGAGGGTGTGCTGTTGTACACTGCAGCTCCAGGCGTTGGGCCCAGGCAGCCTCCTGCAGCCTTCAGCCTCGGAGAGTCGCTGGGCATGGTGGGACCCATTGCCCAGCTGCTGGAGCAGCTGCCGTCCATCCCCACGTCTCCACTGGTAAAGGGAGATCGCTTACACCCGACTGACTCGTGGTCAGACTTTTCTGAAGATCTGTCAACTATGGTCATTGTTCATTGCTGTATGAGGAGCAGAAACAGAGAAGTATACAACTTTATGAGCTGCTGAAAATACAGATTAAGTTCAAGGTTGTGTTTTTTCGTTTCTGTTGTTGCTTTATACATAGATACATCTCTGTGTGTGGCACGTCATGACAGTGACTGTATTCAAATATAGAGTGATAACATTTTCTTAACTTCTTTGACTCTTCTAGTGATAAGTGAAACGCATACTAAATTCTACACATCTTCTTGTTCTCACAGACCATAGGGCACACAACTAATTTGGATAAAAACTTAAAAAAACATCAACTTTATCTTAATCGTCATACATACATACAATAAATTTGATCTCTGCATTTAACCCATCCTAAGCATTTTGTAAAGTACCCAGGGAGCAACTTGGGGTTCAGCGTCTCGCTCAAGGACACTTTTTAGAACTGCTTTTAATGTGTAATTAATATTGTGTGTTTTATATCTTTTTTATGATGTCCTTATTTTATGACCTTTTTATCTATGTTAAGTGTCTCTGAGTTTTTAGAAAAGCACTATATAAATAAAATATATTATTATTATTATTATGTTTCCTTTGACTTAACTAATTATTGGTTGTCTGTTGTATGTATGGATGTATGGACTGGGAATGCTACAAAAGTTGTCTGAAGTGAACTGAACTAAATTAGCTTTTAAGTTAGCTCTTGGTGATAAGCAATTCATGGGCACTTTTGCAAGGTTTCCTTTTAAAAACAAATCAGAAAACACTGTCAAGATGTTGACTCCTGTTTTGAATATGCGACAAACTTCTGCTAAAGTTACCTAGTGAGGGGCTACTATGAACAAAATAATGGCATTATTCTAACATTTCTAATGTATCTAAAAACTAGCTTAAGTTAGATCTTGGTGATAAGAAATTCATGTGCACTTTTGCAAGGTTTCCTTTATAAAAACAAATCAGAAAACACTGTCAAGATATTGACTTCTGTTTTGAATATGTTCAAATGTTCAAACTTCTGCTAAAGTTACCTAGTGAGGGGCTACTAGTTCAAAAGAGGAAATGTCCCGGTCGGAAGCACGTTTACAACAACAGCTGTTCCCTCCCACCTGCTCAGCTCCAGCAGACTGACTGGCTCACTCACGTTGGCTGGCTAACAGACTGGCTGCTAGGCCTTTAACACGCAGCGTCGCTAAACCTCACTAAAACACACATTAAACCTCCCCGTTAGCCTCTTATGTGGGCGACAGAGCACCGATTAAAAGCTCACCTTTTTGTCGTCGACGACTGGAACAGAAAGGGGCTGATGAGGAACGAGACAATCCCAAAGCCAAGAAACACAACATGGAAACAAGCGAGCGGAGCACATAGCTAGCTAGCAAGGCCTATAGAAGGAGGATAGGACACGGGTCTTGGTGTGTGAGGTTCTGCACATGCGCAGTGTCGCCCCCTGACCCAATTCAATCTTCCTTAGATAAAGTCTGTTTCTCTGTTAATAGAGGTATGAACTCCAGGATAAGGGCCTTGTTTCAGGACAGCATGGTAATTTTATACTTGTTAACATTTTCTCAGCTTTTGCACTGTACTATAGAAATATTATATTTGGTTGCTATGGTTACAGTGACAAAGACAGTAATGCATTTTTATCTTATTAATTTAATTTTAATTCTCACGAAGTTCCACATTCACAAGTGTAAATTTACCAAAAAAAAGCCAAATTTCTTTGTTTTTATGTTAGTTTAGATATTTCTTCCTTTTTTGTTATTATTATTTTTCTCCTGGGGTTGGGGGGAGGTCCTTTATATAAGCCTGTGGCTTCTTGACCTCTCCTGACACATTTCTTGTTTTTTTTCATTGACTGGATTTTGTGCAGTTTTATATATGTGCAAATAAATAAATAAATAAATATTTATGAAAGAAATGGAATTATATCTGTCAACAATTTCTTCCTCACAAAACAAAAAAAGCAATGAAAACAATGAATGTATGCAATATCTTTAAAGTTTTTAAGTGAAATTATTGTCATACTCTCGCTTTTTTTTATTATTATTATTATTTTTTTCTTTTATTGTGTTTTTTTTATGTTGGTTTTGTTTCATATCTGTTGCCCTTTTAAGTTTGGCACAGGTCTTTGTTTATGTTTCTTTTTTGTTTGTGAGGAAGAAATTGTTGACAGATATAGATCCATTTCTTTCATAAATACAAAGAAATTAGGCTTTTTTGGGGGTAAATTTACACTTGTGATTGTGGAACTTCGCGAGAATAAAAATTAAATTAATTGTTTTTTTTGTTTTTAATTTTATGTTGGTTTTGTTTCATTTCTGTTGTCCTTCTATGTTTGGCAAGGCTCTTTGTTTATGTTTTCGCAATGCTTCTTTTGTATGTAAATGTTTTTAATGTTTTCTGCTGTTACTATGTATACTGTCATTTTGAAATAATAATAAAATTAAAAAAATAGGTTCAATTTCGACTAGTGCAGGCCAGATTCCACTGCGCATGTGCAATACCATACCTCCTTTATGACGCGTTGATGACGCGTGACGCAACCTCCTTCTATAACCCTTGGCTAACAGCTAAAGTTACGTTGCGGCGGCAATATTGATGCTAACGCTGCTAGCTAGCTGTTAGCTCGGCACGATGGAGGCGGACTGACATGGCGTAGAGTCACACAACCACGAACTATGAACCTCAAACAGCAGCTTAATGTTCCTACTTCGAGATAAAGGTGGTTTATAGTGCGTGGGTACGGTCCCCGGTTAACGGGACGTCTCCGTAGCGGAGGACCGGAGGAACGGAGGTGAGGAGCGGCTCGTTACCGGCGGTGTAGTGAGTTGCTCACTGCGCTGCTCTGCTGCTCTGCTCCGACATGACAGAGAACCGGTGTAACGCTACTACAACTAACCTCAGCCGCTCAGCGCTACTAAAACAACACGGCTGCACACTTAAAGTGGTAAAGATGGTAAAAAATAAACAACACACTCACCTGGAACCTGTTATGAATACGTTAATAGCGGTTGTAAATCCATTCCCTTATTTCCAGCGGGTGTCCGGCGGTGAACAATGACGTAGCTAATTGCCCCACGGGTACATCCGGGGTACCTGCGATGAAACGAGCTCTCTGATTGGTCCGTTCGTGAGAGGGAACGTGTTTCAGGGAAGATCCGTCGCATGTACACTCCTCTGACCTTTGTGTACATGATGTACAACCAACACTGCGTGATTTGTACCCATAAATCAATGCTCCAGCATAATTTGGCTATATTTTTTTTGCTTTTCAGGTGGAATTTCATTCATTCATTCATTCATTCTCACTGTGCAATATCATTTTCCACTTGTGCAATTTTGTTAATAGTCTGTTTATTGTCTTTTTTTGTTTTTTTGTTTATTTACTGCTCCTATTTTTATACTTCCTTCTAATTAAATGGTAGAATAGAATAGAATAGAAAGCTTTATTGTCATTATATTAAATACAACGAGATTCACAGTTGCCACTTCTGGTCAGTGCTTTAAAAACAAATACTTTACAAGACGAGGCAGATAAAACATATAACAGGTAAAACACACATAGTTATAAAGTAAATAAAATAATTAAAGTAGATGTAATAAATAAATATAAACAGAAGTGTTACACTAGAAGTATAAAATATAAAAATAGATGTAATGTAAACAGAGGTAATACTCCAGCATTATTTGGCTGTATTTTTTTTTACTTTCAGGTGGAATTGCATTCATTCATTTAATTCTCACTGTGCAATATCATTTTCCACTTGTGCAATTTTGTTAATAGTCTATTTATTGTCTTTTTTTGTTTATTTACTGCTCCTATTTTATACTTCTATTTAAATGGTTCATATTTTGTTACACTTTGTTTAGCTCTTTTTTTTACTGTGTTAGCTGATGCATCTTGTTTTTTGCACTATCCCCTTTGCTGCTGTACACTGCAAATTTCCCCACTGCGGGACTAATAAAGGAATATCTTATCTTAACCAGACCAACTTGACAGCACAGATTGTCATATCAATGCTGAAATGCTCATTTTTTTTTTTTAAATGTCTTTTGTTAAACAATATTTTTATTGAATTTTACATATAGACATATATACATATGGTAATGGTAAATGGACTTGCATTTATATAGCGCTTTTCTAGTCTTCCGACCACTCAAAGCGCTTTACACTACATGTCAGCATTCACCCATTTACACACACATTCACACACTCATGGCAGAGGCTGCTAAAGTGCCAACTTTGCCCATCAGACACACACATACATATATACACATACAGACAGACTAAGAATATTAATAATTAAATTATACAATGAAATGTTTAGTCAGAATTTCAAAGAAAGAGAGACGTGACATTTCATGTATTTCACTTATCTAACAAAGAAAACAAAGAAAATAAAAGATGAGACAAAATAAATAAATACCTCAAAGAAGAAGAACAAAAAAAAAAAAAAAAAACAACAACACACAACAATTCCAACAGTAACTCAACATTTAAACCACCATCAACCACATGCACAAGCCAGAGGACAAAGACATTTGTTTGAACATCCATGCACTGAAATAAATGTGTCCCCATAAAATTGGAAGACTTATTGTGTCCACAAATGGTTTTTCAGTTTGCTGACAATGGACAGCTTCTTCTTCAGGGTCAAGAAGCTGCACAAAATCATAATGCACATTGTGAACTCTGATTATAGGTCACTTTTGCAATTTGTTATGAGTGTACTTCATTCAAAGCAACATTGCAAATGGTCAATAATCACATATAGCTTTCTCAGAAATCCCACAAGATGTAGCAGAAGTAGGTTTTATTGGACAGCTGAATGAAGATAAATAATTGCACCCTTACATCCAGGTGTACAAGACACACTCAAATGCTAACACACACGCACACGCTCTTACCACTTGTACCAAGTCATCAAACCATAGTACAGCAGCGGTTGAATAGATCAAGTTTTGACAGTCTGTGGAGGGTTGAGATCTATAAGGCTCAGGTCTTGTCCGACTCAGAACCGGGAACTGTGACTTCTGAGCTCTGAAGCTGACTGATCTGTCTCCTCAGCTGCATGATCTCTTCCTCCTGCTCATCAACCTTTCTCTGCAAACCATGGATCACCTGAAGAGGAAAAAAATATTGTTTGGTAATTATTATTAGGAACTGTACTGCAAGATGCAAGTGTTTTTGAGCCTTGTTAGAGCCAACAGAGGGCCTTTTCTGGTGACACATGCAGCGTAGCCACGCATACAGTAAAGCAAAAGCTACACATTATTAAGTAATCCTAAATGGAATTGACATTTGTTTCCATACAGTTTTAGAGCTAAAATATATCCATTTATCCCCACATACTATGTCTTTACTGCAGAAGAGTTCACTCTGTAGAAGCTCGCTGGCCGTGGGACGAACACCGGGCTCCTTATTTGTCAGCTTCATGATGTACTTCGTCAGGACTGGCCATCTCTGGCAGAACGAGTCTGGGATTTTCCCGTCTCTCAGGTCCCCGAGGGTCCGGACCCGCTCCATCTCTGTCCCAAAGGGCTGGAATAGCTCAAAAGCCAGCACCCCGATGCTGTACATGTCGGACTGGCAGAGCAACAAATAAAGTTGTTAGAAATGTCATAAGAGATGATTATAACGAAGATTAATGATACAATTATAAATTATAAAAGTATAACACGAAAATGTGTCACTTTACATAAAAAAAGGAAGTCTGAATTCATCATAATTTAGGTAGTATGAATATGCTTACCTTTGAATCATAATGGGAGCCCTTCAGTTGCTCCGGCGCAGCATACACAAATGTGCCAACACCTGTAGTATGTGTGGAATCTGCAAAACACACCAGATATGTGACTTTAAAGCAAATAGCGCCATCTACTGGTGATTATGTGAGGTGCTGTGTCATGTCAAATATAACAAGCTAAGAGGTGCAGTTAAAGTTTTACCACTGCTAGGAGAAGTGGTGCTTTTATGGCCATCCATTATTATATCCCTGCAGGCCAAACCAAAGTCCCCAATCCGAACATGGCAGTCATGACCGAGGAGGAAAATGTTCCTCGGCTGTGGAAAAAACAAAGACATTACAATTAGTTCCATATGTCAGGGGGTCAAGGTTTTTGCATGTGAGCTGACAGTGTTTCATACGACATATAGAGGGTAGAAATATATAATTGAATGGTTTCAGAAGCCTTCGTAAAAAGGAGGGGTAATTCAGAAAAATCCAGCTGCTTCACATCACATAAACAATGCTATTCAAATTTGGAAAAACTTTATGTCCTGCATTTTAAAAGAGGGATTGGCAAGCATGTAAGCTTTTGCGAGGTAATTAGGGCTGCAACTAACGATTATTTACATTGTCGATTAATCTGTAGATTATTTTCTCGATTAATCGATTAGTCGTTTGGTCTATAAAATGTCAGGAAATGGTAAACAATGTAGATCAATGTTTCCCAAAGCCCAAGATGACGTCCTCAAATGTCTTGTTTTGTCCACAACTCAAAAGATATTCAGTTTACTGTCATAGAGGAGTAAAGAAACCAGAAAATATTCACATTTAGGAAGCTGTAATCTTTACTTTTTTACTCAAACCGATTGATTATCAAAATAGTTCGCTATTAATTTAATAGTTGACAACTAATTGATTAATCGTTGCAGTTCTAAAAGTAATAATTCCCTGCTTTCCTAAAAGTCAAATATTGAAGTGCCACAAGAGCTGGAGCAACCTGTAAACTACTCAGAAGGGCGTCACCAGTCCCCTTATATGGCCCCTCACACAGCGAGAAGTTATCAGTTGTGACAGGAAGGCCTTACATCAAACTTAACACACGGAACTCTCAAACCGGAACGGAACACAGAACTCTCACGTGACTGAAAACACCAAACAGAGAAGCAGAAGTTTGATTTCCTCTTCTCAGAGAGCAAAAAATTAACTGACAAGTAAGAAATGCTACGCTTACATGGACAAACCAGAATAACCAGCTTTCAACTACCACACACACCTCCTGGAAGACTAAACACAGACAGCAGTGAAGCTGCGATGACTGGTCATGTTGGAGGACAGCAAGGAACAGGAGGATAGGAGCGCAAAAGTTGTCAAGTTTCTCAACAATGAATGCTACACCGCAATCATGGACGAAGACTTGGGACGCATAGAAGACATGTCAAAAAAGTATGGAAGCAACTTTCTCATCGAGATACAAGGCGGTGCACCCGGAGAAGTCTTCTGGAAGGTAAATACAACACTGCAACACACAGTTTTTAAAATTATTTGTGAGAATTGAAACATGTACAATGTAAGTTTTACACTGTCACATGGACAGAAACACAGCATCTTACTGTATATATTATAATATCGCCAAATACAAATGAACCCACGCACACACATAGGCAGCAATAACCACAAGAAACTCAAGGATTACTTAACTCAATTGTGACACGTTTATGATCCAATGTGATCACTCAATTTATGAAGTTAAAAGGAAAAAGGGCGGAAATTCTTGCAGTGTTAGACTGCAGCATATTTGTATTCTCCAGTTTTCCAGTTTGTCGTGTCTTGTCTTGTTTTACCTCAGGGACCTGCTACTCTCCCCCTTCATCTGGCTGCCTCTTACAGGAGAGTAAAGAGCATGCAGAGCCTGCTGTCAACAGGGGCAGACCCTGAAATGAGGTCTGGACAAACACACGCCCGACAAGGATACACACACACACTCACTCAGTAACACCAAACATCACACCCAGAGTGTTTTTTTTTGGTGACTTGACAAATTCCTGTTACAACTGCTGTGAACTCCAAAAGTGACACCCGGCACAATGACACTCATGTTCCTTTGGGTTCCTGGTTCTCTTACTAAAAAAGCAAGACAGCTCTACGTCTGCACCAGATTCACCGTCTCCACCTCTGTCACAGGGACCAGCTCGGTCGAACCACTCTGCACTTGGTGATAGCCGGCTGGCCGAGCATCCTGACTACTTGGCCGAAACCGGGCTCCAAGTTCCAGACCGCTGTGATCGGCTTGCGCAGGCAGGCAGAGGCCTGTCTGCGGCTCCTCTGTGAGCACGGCATTAACGTCAATGCGGAGGTGAAAAAGTTTTTTTCATATAGCAAATCAATTAGCCTCTTTTTGTACTAATTTAAGTACAAAAATAAGAATAAAGTCACAAGGAATGAGTAATTTGTGATGTTTAAATGAAAAAAGACTGCAATTTGAAATGTTTTGCCAAAGGTGTGCTTCTTGTGGTTCCTCTCTAGGTGGAGGGGAGTCACCAGACAGCTCTCCACCTATCAGTACGCTACGTGGCTCTGTCTGCTGTCCAAATTCTGACCAGCTACGGTGCTGATGTTAATGCTGTGGACAGCAGCGGGATGACGCCCCTGCATATGGCTGCTGGGATCCTCCATAAGGACATTATGGCCAGCTTGATCAAAGCGGGAGCTGATATGAACATGGTTCGTATTCTTCCTCTGTTCCTTTTTCTGTCATTTGAGTGCTCTTAATTCCTGTTGAAATATGTGCATCATGTCCTGTCCTACATTAAATGACTATTTTCAAGGGGGTGGAGCACACTGGGAACACTCCCCTGCACCTAGCTGCCGTGGCGATGGCTATGAAGACCACTAAAACCCTGGAGGACGACATCAGCTGCATCTCCGAGCTGCTTGAGCAAGGGGCCGAGGCCAACGCCGTGAGCAAAGCCGGGATGACTCCTTTACAGGAGGCCTGCAGCATGGGCAACGAGGAGCTGGTGGACCTGCTGCTCAGGTACGGAGCCGACATCAACAAGCTGAGCAAAGCAGGGGAGAGCTGTCTGTTCCTGTTCCTGAACCACGGGCCTAATGTGAGGAACAACTCTCTGCTGGTGAAGCTCCTCAGCCTGTCCTCCCCGCTCACCGTCTACAACCAGAACGGCCGCCTGCCCTCCACCTTGACGCTACCGTGCTTCTTCAAACAGAGAGACCAGCTGCTAAAACTCTCTCAGCAGCCGAGGAGGCTTCAGGATATTTGCAAGAGTGACATTTATCTAAAACATGTCCAAGGCAAGCGAAAAAGAGAGCTGAGAAAAATCCTGCCTGAGAAGCTATACGACTTTGTGTTCAACTACTGGGAAACAAACATTTCCTTTGCGACAGATGGTGGCCGGGACTCTTTTAACGACTTGTTTGACATTACTCTTAGTTGACACCTGTGTGTCAATGCAAACTACGTGTGACTGCAAACGTTTGCATTAAGCTAACCTGACCTCAAATAAAATTTATCGAAGCACCTTACCTTCAGGTCTCTGTGCATGATTCCCCTGGAGTGAATGTACTCCACTCCTTCAAGTATCCTCCTCAGCAGGCTGAGTGTGTGTTCGGTATCAACACATCCATACGGACCTGAAAATACAAAAGTATAATTTTTTTTTTCCAAAATTGTATTTGATGTAATTTTATAATAAACAACAGCATTTTGTAAAGTAATGTTTGTCTTAAACAATTACATTTTGAGGTTTGTTCTTCTTTGGGCTTGGTGTCCCTCTCAGAGATCCAGTCCTTAAGTGAACGCTCACACATCTGCATCTGGATGTAGAGCATCAGGTGGAACTGTACCTGCAGATACAGACAAACCATAACTGAAAACCTAACATCATTTTAAGTGTAAGTTTCACTGTAACTTTTGTTTTTAAAGACCTATTGCGCTCATTTTCAGATGCATACTTGTATATTGGGTTTCTACTAGATCGTGTTTACATGTAAAATGCTAAAAAATACGCTTATTTTTCTCCTAACGGCTGTGCTGCAGCACCTCTTTTCACCCTCTGTCTGCGCTCCCCCCTTCCAAAAGCCCAGTCTGCTCTGATTGGTCAGCTGGCCCACTCTGTTGTGATTGGTCAACCGAACCAAACTCTTCAGACTCCGCTCTAACTAGATTTGTTTGAGGGTGTGCCAAATTAGCCGCTAGGCAGGTATATTATAAAAAATGTGTTACTTGGTGACATCACCACGTTACGGAAGAAAAGACGGGACTTCAAGCAAGACGTTTCAGGCAGTTCAGGAGCAGTGTTTGTGTGAGGGAGAAATAACTCCCTTTTGTGTGGATTTTGTAACTTTGCCGACCTTTTTCAAGCGCAAAAAAACTATACAACACACTAAAGGAAAGGGTAAAAAAAGCACAAAAAAATATAATAGGTCCTCTTTAACTAGTTCTGAAAACAAATCACACATTTTAATTTCAGTAAGTTACAAAGCATGGCGATCTTTATCTTTCTACTAATTTGTCGGATCACTGAAAGCCTCTTTAAGTACCTACCTCTTTAGAAGGCTTTGTTGTGCGTTTGTCAGCCCACTGCTGAAACTCCTTGTCGATGCAGGAGTTGTTGTTCAGTTCAATGCTACTCCTGCTGGACTCCTCCTCTATAAGCACCGAGCCGTCCCACGGCATAGCAGGACATTTGGAGCTCTGCTTCGAGGCACCTCCCTGTCCCAGGAACACACAGGGGAGGTAGTTCTTTGGGATCCGGCGCATCGTCTGGGCACACACCACCTGGTCCTTCTCCTGGGTTGGAATAAAAGCTTTGACGGGCTCCGTCTCTCTTGGGGGTACTTTGGCACTTGATGCAGAATCTGTCTGTGCTTGACTGAGGCTTTCAAAAACTATCGAGGAGCTGGAGCTGCTGTCAGAGATCTCATCAGAGCTGCGAATGAAAGAGCCAAGATAGATTTAGTGTTGTTGGACAAAATAATGACTGTTATTGCATCTACATGCCCTGAGATAAATACTGTAAATACAGTTTTTTTATTCACCTGCTACATGGTCATAACAAATATTACTTGCCAAGAATAATTTCTACCTCCCAAAAAACACAAAAACATTCTTATTTCATGCTACTTTATGCAAAGAATCAACAACTAATTTTAATGGTCAATGACAAGAGAAAAGACGTTTTAGTAAAACATTTGC
Organism: Hozukius guyotensis; assembly: GCA_916700995.1. Taxonomy (NCBI): domain Eukaryota; kingdom Metazoa; phylum Chordata; class Actinopteri; order Perciformes; family Sebastidae; genus Hozukius; species Hozukius guyotensis. The sequence continues at coordinate 93,188 of CAKALU010038197.1, forward strand.
TTGTTTACTTGTTAGATTAATCAAGTCCGTAATTCATCCAAAATATTAAGTATCAATAAACCTAATAAATAATATTAGGGCTGCAACTTAAGATGAATTCCATTATCGATTAATATGCTGATTATTTTCTTGAAAAATATCATTTAGGTTGTGTCCGAAATCACAAACTATGCACTACATACATACCCATTATGCGTACTATCGGTTAACATACTTTTGTGTGAATGAACAGCAGTATGTATCTTTCTGGACGCACTGAGCAGAAATTTACATCGTCACTTCCTGGGCCTCACCTCCTTGCCGGTTGGAGACGTGTAACCATGGTAACCCATGCCAACCTCATGTGACCAAAACGATGATTTATGAGAATCAAAGACTGAATTAATTTAAAAACTATATTATGCGTAGCAAAGTGAAATCTTATACTAACACTTAAATCGAAGCGTTACTGATCTTATAGAGCTGTCCGTCAACGTCTGTTACGAATGTTGTCGTCACTACCGCGTTGCGTTATGGGATATTTATGCCGTCGTAGTGTCCAGAGTTTGCATACTGTAATATTTCACTGGAAATAGTATGCAACTCGTGAACCATTGGTTTCATACTAAGGTTTCGGACATACTAAAATATCTCACATACTGTTTTAGCGTACTAAATGGCATGTTAGTATGAAATTTCGGACGCAACCTGGGACTAGGGATGTCACGATACCAGAAATCTAGTAGTCGATACCAACACCAGTGAATTTCCACGATTCTGGATACCCAATTCGACACCACGGTAAAAAAAAAAGGAAAATTATGAGACTTTATTCCTCAGGTAAAGCTCAATGACTGTAAGAAAACAGCAGAGGCTGTACATGCACACACGCACTCTCTATATATATCCTCAGATTGCAAGCAGTAGTTTAAATTCACTGACATGGTGACAAACCATTAGACCATTAAATATTTATTTAAAATGCTAATGTTATATTTTGATGACAATAAAAAACTTTTCAGAGATTTAGCAATAAACAACAAAAGATAGAAATTCAGTTCAGTTCAGTTCAGTTTTTTCCCCCACGAGTGAATCATCTTCTCAAAC
>CAKALU010038197.1:94293-120791 GCA_916700995.1 Hozukius guyotensis
AATTCACTGACATGGTGACAGACCATTAGACCATTAAATATTTATTTAAAATGCTAATGTTATATTTTGATGACAATAAAAAAACGTTTCAGTTCAGTTCAGTTTTTTCCGCCACGAGTGAATCCTCTTCTCGAACAAATTAATAAAGGATCTCTGAAAAAGTAAACAAACCCAACATCTCAACAGCGCTGTTGTGTGTGTGTCAAACTCCCACACACAGAGAGCAGAGACAGGCGCCTTCAGAGAGTTACTCGCCAAACGGAAAATCCACCCGCATTTGGCGCTTGTTAATTTCGGACCCTGATTACAGGCATCGTACGGTACCTTCGGTACTGTAGAAAAAAAGTACCGACACGTTTTTAGAATTTTTGCATTGACTTGGTACCGAAGTATCAGCTCTCGTGACATCCCTACCTGGGACACATTTCGAATGTTTACGTTGAAAACTGTGAGATGTTGTACAGTTGTGACATCAAAAAGTTACAGAAATCCTGACATTGTTTCAAAAGCACAGTTTCTGAATACGGGCTGTGTATATTTCTCCATGGGTATTTATATAAGACTTAAACCTGCTATATAATAAAAAAAAAAGACGTTCTCACTTTTTACAATATGGGACCTTTAAGATTAATTCCATTATCGATTAATATGCTGATTATTGTCTCAATCATTTGACAGAAAATGGTAAAAATGACCATTAATGTGAGATCTGTTAACCTTGGATACTGATCCTACCTGTCTTGTTGTCCAGGTGACTCAAGTGCAGGCAGGAGAGGCTCAGGATCTGCAACACAGTTGTTTTTCACATAAAGCTTCTCTTACGACAAGAACAGCCACTGTTATTGTTCATTAATTTCAGCCCAACAAACGTGTCACAGGACAGTGGTTAAATACTCACATGCTGCGGGCTGAACATGTTCCATCCACGCAGTGTGATAGCCCACGACATTTACATGCAGCAGGCTGGACAACATTTTGACTTCCCTGAGGACCTGGAGCCAAAAAAATAATGTCATTATTAGTCTATTCTATCTCTGGGCCTGAAAATGGTCTATAGATAAAACACTGATTGCCCACCTTCATGCAGTCCTCCTTTGAAACTTTTTTGATAAGGATTTTCTTCACAGCATAAAACTGTCCATCCAGTTTGTTCATAACCTACAAATACACAATTGTGTCAATCAACTGGTGTTCTTCTTCGGAGGAGTGTGTTAAAAAAATAGCATAGAGTAGAACAGAGTGGAATACCTTAAAAACATTTCCATATGACCCTTTTCCGAGTCTAAATATTTCTTCAAATTCACTAAGATACCGCGATGTCTGCGCTTGAAACAGTCCCTCCTTAGGTCTGTGGGAAGGCAACAACAAACATCTCTTACACAACACTTAAATATTTAATATAGCAAGTCAATATTAAAAACTAATAAAAGTACAGCCTACCTTACAGCAGGATTGTGTGCATTTGTGCCGTGACCTTGTTGCCCCTGCAAAATGAGAAGAGGATAAACTTACCAACCACACTGTGGATATGATAACATTTAAAGGGGACCTATTATGCTTATTTTCAGGAGCATGCTTGTATTTTGGGTTTCTACTAGAACATGTTTACATGATTTAATGTTAAAAAAACGCTTTATTTTTTTCATACAGGCCCAGTCTGCTCTGATTGGTCAGCTGGCTCACTGTGTTGTGATTGGTCAACTGAACCAAACTCTTCAGACTCCGCTCCAGCTCTGCTCTAATTGGTTTTGTTTAAGGCTGTGCCAAACTAGCTGCTAGGCAGGCATTATGTAAATATGTTACTTGGTGACATCATCACGTTACGGAAGAAAAGGTGGGACTGTTTCTGTTGGGGAGAGTAACTCCATTTGGAGTGGACTTTGGGCTTAGTAACTTTGCAGACTGTTTACATGTACAAAAAACTATAAATCACACTAAAGGAAAGAGAAAAAGCACAATAGGTCCTCTTTAACACTAGAATCAACTAGTTAGTAAATCGTTAAAGCATTACCCAGTTTACAAAACTGTAAGTTGATCAATACTCTTATTCACGAGCCTATTATACAAAATACAAATACCCACTTTACATAATAGTCCTAGTCCCAATTTGACAACATACCTACTGTACTACAACAATACCCCCTAGTGGACATGCTGGTGATTTATCCACTTACCTGTGGATACAGCGAGGAGCTGGCAGCATGAAGCAGCTCAGTGAAGGCCCGGTTGTGCTGCAGTCTGACGGTGCTGAACTCGTCACTTATGGCCAAAGGTGAGAGGAGGTTCATGGCAGCTAAATGCTGACCAATGACTGTCAGAGGAAACAACAAAATAATTTGCGACTAAATTTGGAAAAAATACACTTATCTCGGCGTAAATTACAACCTGTAAATTCCAGTACAACATCTCAATACGGACCTTTAAACAGCGTTCGTGAGCGTGCTGGGTTGGTTTCGTAGACGAAGCACAGGTGCTCCAGTAGAGACCCCAGGAGAAGGTGGTTGGGGATCGCTGAGGCAAACTCTTGGATTGACGGGTAATGTCTACCAGCCATCAACAACTCACGGTTATTATCTGTGTCAGAAGCTGAGCATACAAAAAAATGAAATGAGAAAGAGGAAGCAATTCACTGGAAAGGAAATAATTCACTGTTTCAACATGATTCTTTGTTCGGTTCTGTTCTTGTAGCACAAATTCAACAGTTTAGATTATATTTGACTATCAAATACTCATGTAATCACAATATTTCTTCTCTGTAGTCTTACCTTCTTCGATAACTTTTGCTATCATTTCAACAATGTTTCTGTCTCCTAGGTCCATTTTTTTCTGTATAAAAACACTTTTGGTCCAACATTAAGCACTCACAGAGCTGGACTAATGATTATCCTGTTCACCTCCCAAGCGAAATATTAGCTCATCTTGTTTATACATAAGGGGGCGTGCACAGCAGTAATGCTTATCTGCCCGGTCCAGCAGACACCAGCCTCCTCCACCTACTGTACTCACACACTGACTGTAAACACATGAGGAAGCCGAGACACTCGGTCACTGAGCCAGAATGGGAAGGAGGGGCTTTTTCATCCGCCACACACTTCACACTTTACTCTCATGCATAATGCAGGATGTGTGGAGGGGCAAGTCTAGACTTGTTCTGAAGCAGAAATTCATTCATTGTCTTGATCTTACATCTCGATGATGTCACTAGACCCATGCAAATTTATTTGACACCTGCAAGATTATGAGTAAAGGGGCATTACACCAAATTTAAACATAAAGGTCAATTTACTCGTTGTGGAGAGTACTGTGAAACAGCTGAACAAAGTCTTCTGTGGCACTGGAGGGAGCTTTCTAAAGTCTGAGAAAATAACCCTGATGATGAGGGTAACCCTAAATGTGGTTTGAGTTTTCAAACATATGACAAAAAAAAAATGCATTATAAATTGGGGGGCATGTAGTTTAAAAGATGGCTGCATTTAACAGGCAGGAAGGGTCTAATGAAAGATGTTATCAGGTTGCATTATGGGAAATGTACAAATTTTGAACCTTGACACAAACTTGGAACAAAAAGTCTGGATGTCCCAGCATCCGTTGCTTCTAATTTGACCAGTCTATTTTTAATCGGTCTTGCGCTAGTCCTCCTACTTTATAAATGTCCTATATCAAATTACTGGAGTACCCCTTTAAGCCTGGTGATTAGGATTGGGCTGTATAGAAATACCAACAGGAGAATACACTGTTTCCCATTGGCAGAGCATTTTGGCAAATTTTTCTTGGGCGCTCCCCACATAATCAGCTGTACTGCTCATCCCACAAATGCATGATCCTTACAAGTTGGACATCATTGTGAAGGTAAATAAACAGGCTTTCCAACCATGTAAAATACAATGCCAATTAGAATTGTAACAACAGAGAAATTATCCACCAAACACTAATTTCCAAACTTTTTTTCCCCAGTTTTATATGAACCATAGACTATATATTGATATTCAAAGGATATGTCTGATATCTGTAGACATTTTTACAAACTGAAGGAGGTCAGAGTCAAGTTGGTCACATGGCCTTTAATTCCTTAACTACGCCCCTGCCAGTTTATAAAGGCAAGAAGGTCTTTCACTATTCATAATCTGACTTTTTATTCTGGTATCATGGTGTCAGGTGATGTGGGATAAAGCCAAGTCAATAAGGATGAGTAAACATGGAGTTAGCCAGCAACGAGGAAAGCTGCTTACTGTCAAACTGGACTTCATCGTCCTCTTCGCTTGCCAGACTTAACAAGCTAATGTTACTCTCAACCTCGTGTCTCCTGATGGCTTTAAGGACCAGCAGGTTGCTGCTGCTTCCAGAACAATCCTCTGACCTCAGAACATCCAGTCCGCTGCTGGATGTGGAACTCAACATGTTTCTATGTAAAAAAAAAAATGATGACTTGACAAAACAAAGTACTTATTCACAGCAGCTGCATCCTATATAAGCAGTAAACTGCGTCAAACTACTTAGTAAATCCTTCCTTCTCCGGTGTGTTTACGAATCTATAATAAAGACAAGGTGAAAGATTTCTCTCACTAGTCTCCCACACGGTCAGCGGGCTGTCATGTTAACACACGGCCATGATTCAACAGCCGTGGAGGGAACGTCTGACAATGTACGTGCTTCACTTTTTATATTTTTATAAATAACATTTTTATATTAACTAATACAAATGTTTTACCCCAAAATTACAGTACAAAATGAACACACGTGTTGTTTTATATGATAGTACAGCTTCAAACTACAGAGAATGACTCTGCAACAAAAAACTATTTGTTCGTTTTTTACTATATGAGGTAAATGCAGATGAGCCCTAACATCTCCAGTTTCCGGTGTGTTTGATGATGAAATGCTACAAAGTTTGAGGCAACGGCTTTAATAATACTTATTTATGTACAGTGGTATTATTTTTTACACTTTTTATTATTATTATGTCTTTTCTTTGTTTTGTCAGGTTGCTGTTTTGCAACATTTATATTAGTTTTAATAGTAAAACCTGCGTAGTTTTTGCGCACAGGTGAAGCTCACGAACAGTCTGCGCAGTGCGCGGTACAACTTCACTTCTGTGTGTTTACAACATGATGTGAACGAAGCGGTTGCACTACAATGTTTAGCACTAACAGTTAGTGAAACCACTGGTGCAAACTAGCTACATTTGCACGAATAAGTGACATGTTAGTTGGTGTCTCTTCCTTTCTCTGTTTCAGATTAAATCACATTTCATATTTTGAATGAATTCCTCCTGAAGCCTTTCAGTCCTTGAAGATGTCTGATGCTTGGTAAGATATTTATTTAACATGCCTGCAGATATATGTTTTTTTTACATCATGCAAATCTCTATTTTAAACACTTATTACATTTTAGGTCCAGTACTTCCTGTTGTCATATAGGTTTACTTGAACCAGCATCAAACTTCACTGAAAAATCTGCCAATTTATGTATCATTGTGTAAGTTTAGGCTATCTATTGACATGCAATTAAAAAAAAAAGGTGCTGACATGAATAATGCGGATGCACTCTACAATTCGGCATCGCAGCCAACTCTCCAACTAGTATTGACTTTAGTAGAACTTCATGTTTTATAGGAAAGTCACCTGACATTCCCACAATCCTCATGTGTTCATCATAGATCAGAGAACACAGAGCATTTTTTTCTTGCTAGTTGTACATGTATAAATCTGTTGCTGCAGTATAATTTAACAGAAGGTAAAGTTATACATCACTGATTGCTGGTTTTCTTCTCAGCAGCTCTGAACCTGCAGGAGCCATCAAGGCCATTGACAAGCACTCAGTGCATCAGATCTGCTCAGGACAGGTGGTGCTGACTTTGGCCACTGCTGTCAAAGAGCTGGTGGAAAACAGCATTGATGCAGGGGCCACCAACGTTGGTAAGTATTGATGCACATGCTTATATTTTATGTCTTTTAAAAAAAAAGCCATGTCCAGTACAATAGGAGATATTGATTTAGTAAAATATGGGCAGAAATTCCAATATCATGTTTCCGTTGCATGTTCCAGATGTCAGGCTGAAGGAGTGTGGAACTGAACTAGTGGAAGTGTCAGACAATGGCAAAGGAGTAGAAGAGGCCAACTTTGAAGGACTGAGTAAGTGTCAGCTTTGTTTATCTCCTCCCTGTTGCCTAATCTTTTTGGTTAAGTGAAACGTCTTCCGTCTGTTCCGCAGCGTTGAAGCATCACACGTCAAAGCTGAGGGATTTCTCTGATCTCATCCGCGTGGAAACATTTGGCTTCAGAGGTGAAGCCCTCAGCTCTTTATGTGCTCTGAGGTAAAACACTTCAACAGCCACATCCATTTGGTACACATACACCTATTTTACTTGTCATTCGTCCTCTAAAATCCCCTCCGATCCCCTGCTCCAGTGTCCTGAGTGTGGTGACGTGCCACGAGTCCAGCCAGGTGGGGACCAAGCTGGTGTTTGACCACAAAAGCCACCTAGTGCAGCGGTCCCCACATCCCCGGCAGCAAGGCACCACGGTCAGCCTGCAGCAGCTCTTCTACACCCTGCCTGTTCGACACAAGGAGTTCCAACGCAATATTAAGAAGGTCAGGCGTTATAAGGATCATTGTTATGCATGTTTTAGTCTACTACCTGACTACAAATCATATACATTTTATGAAACTCCTGATAGTTTTCCCAAGCATGAACGTTTACTCCTACATTCTAAGCAGCCATTGGTTTCCGTTCATGTTATATTTGAATCACAAAATGTATTATAACAATATGAATTTTCCGTATGATCTGCTTTATCTCAAACCTTTTTAAACTTTGCAAGTTGATTTTCATACCATGAATGTAACCCAGCAGAGGAAAACCTCGTTAATCAATGTAAAAAGGATCGGCAGGAATGTAACACTTTAAATCGGCAAGAACATATCATAACCCCGATATTTAAGTTGTATTTTCTGTATTTTCAGGAGTACGCCAAAATGATACACATCCTGCAGTCCTACTGTATCATCTCTACAGGAGTGCGTATCACCTGCTCCAACCAGAATGGGCAGGGAAAGCGCAGCACAGTCCTCAGCACCAGCGGCAGCCAGAGCATGAGAGACAACATAGGGGCCATATTTGGACCAAAACAGGTTGGGACAATGTTTTCGCACCTTTGCTGTTTATTTGCAATCTGAAGGAGGTGTCAGTCTCACCATATCTCTGCTCTTTAAGATGCTGCTTACAAATAAGTAAAACACTTTTATTCTATCTTAATGTTCATTGTTGGAACTGTGTAATTCCCCAGTTAAAGTAAAATATGCAAATAGTTTTATGAAATTGCCTTATTTGGTTTGCTAAATATTTCATTTTTGTTCCTGTGTTCTGCAGCTACAGAGTCTTCTGCCTTTTCAGCAAGCATCACCTACAGAAAATGTTATTGAAGAGTACGGACTCAAAGATGCAGATCTACCCAAACAGCTTTTTTCGTAAGTGATACAGTGGCATGTAAGTCCTGCATTTGCTGCAAACAAAGCAGTTTTTTTTAATTGAAAAAACTTTGTTTTGGCAGGATGACAGGGTTTGTGTCACGAGGAGACCATGGTGTTGGGAGAAGTGCCACAGACAGGCAGTTCTTTTTCATCAACAACCGGCCATGTGATCCCCTGAAGGTAATATGATTTCTAAGCAGTATACAAACATTTAATAATGGGTTCGAACACACTATAATCTAGTTGTGAGCAATTATAGGGCAATTTTAAGTGTTTAATGATGTACAGTATTTGTCAAAAAAATATATAATTTCTCCTAAGAAGACATGTTCTTTATTATTACAGCTGTTTTCCAGCCCGATCTCTGTTTTTTTCCCAATTTGCAGGTGACCAAACTTGTGAATGAAGTGTATCATATGTACAACAGACATCAATATCCATTTGTCGCCCTGAACATAGCTGTTGCCTCTGGTAAGAAAATTGCTTAACTGAAGTTAATTCTGAAACACACTGCTGACTTTCTGCACTACATGAGGTTGTTTTTGTGGTGTATTTCAGAGTGCGTGGACGTTAACGTAACCCCGGACAAACGACAGATTTTCCTTCAGGAGGAGAAACTCTTGTTGGCTATTCTAAAGTCCTCTCTCATCAACATGTACGAGGCCGGAGTCAATAAGATCGCCCTGAACTACACACCCATGCCCAGATCCAGTAAGAACAGAAAATGTGCTCTAGCAAATTAATATCCCTGAGAGATTTTCCAGTGCTTTTATTTTGACTGTTTGTCACTTGTCTCTAGATACAACATCTGCATCTGAAATCTGTCAGGTTGTCCCGTCTAATGAGCCAGAACCTGGAGAGGACATGGAACCAATGATTCGCAGCCCGAAGTCGTCCCTAAACCTGGCCGGCCTAAAAGCTGCTTTTTCAAGTCACCACAGCTCCAATTCTGGGAACAAGTCAAACGTGGCAAAAGCTGCCAACAGTGGCCCGACGCAGAAAACAATGCAGTCTTTTTTTAAGGACACTGTCAAGTCTCCTCCCTGCAGCCCAGATGTGACATCTCCTTTGAAACCCAAAACTAAATGCTCCCCAGTGAAAAATTCTGTGCTAGATGGGTTCAGGTACGGAAGGATGTCATGCAGTGATGCAGACTCTGAAAAAGACAGTGCCGTATCCAGCTGTGACGTCACTGTGCCAACGCCAGATGTTCAGTGTTCTGACCTGGAGTTCAGTTCTCCTGAACTGGCCACTGACAGTGTTAAAAACGAAGAAATGCCAGACTATAGTCACACTGTTCCTGAACACCCAGAGTTACAGACTGAGCCACTGTGTACTGTGAGCCCAGATGCCAAGAGGGCCAGGACGGAACACAAATCCAACACTTTTTCAAAACCCTCCTCAACGGTGGATGCTCCAGTCTGCCTACAGAAGAAGACGGTGCCCCTCCAGTTCTCTTTCCAAGAGCTGGCGGGGAAGGTAAAGAGGTTACAGGACATGCAGAAGCAGAGGGCCGGCGAGGATCTGCGCTATCGACGCTTCAGAGCCAAGATCAACCCCGGAGAAAACCAAAGTGCAGAAGACGAGCTCAAGAAAGAGATCAGGTGGGATTTTACTCCTCTAACTACTCCTGAACTTAATATTAAAGTGTTATTTCCACAACAGTAAACACATTTTTTCTTTCATCTCTACAGTAAAGACATGTTCAAAGAGATGGAGATCATCGGCCAGTTTAACCTGGGCTTCATCATCACCAAACTCAACTCAGACATCTTCATGATCGACCAGCACGCCACTGATGAGAAATACAACTTTGAGATGCTGCAGCAGCACACTGTGCTCCAAGGACAGAAACTCATAGCGTAAGAATCTGAAGCAGTTGATGAATTTTGCCATGCATTTTTTCAAATTGTCTTTTTAATAATCAATTTTTTTTCCTTTATGTTTGCAGCCCTCAGAAGCTTCACCTCACTGCTGTCAGTGAAAATGTCCTCATGGAGAACATTGAGATTTTCAGAAAGAATGGCTTTGAATTTCTTGTCGACGAGGACGGTATGAACATTTAAATATGAGGGAATAAATATGAGTTTAAGCTCAGTTATTTTGATGATTACGAATACTAAACCAACAATTTTTTATTGTGACTGCAGCTCAGGCGATGGAGAGGGTTAAGCTAGTATCTCTGCCCACCAGTAAAAACTGGACATTTGGCCCAGCCGACATTGAAGAGCTGATCTTCATGTTGAGTGACAGTCCGGGGGTCATGTGTCGACCGTCTCGCGTCAGGCAGATGTTCGCCTCCCGATCTTGTCGAAAATCTGTGAGTTCTGCTGATAATAAATACTTTTAAAGTGTTTTCAGAAATTTACACAGACCAGGTTTTGGCTTTAGATTAGGATCACTTAAGGTGTTTGTGATTTTGTAGTCTATAAAATGTAAAAACACCGTGATGGTCCTTTTTAAATATCTACAAGTTCAGTTTTGTTATAGACTAAGTGAATAACATTACTACTTTCCTGACATGTTATCTATTGTTTTGTTTATGTCCGTCTCCAGGTGATGATTGGCACTGCCCTGAGTGTGAGTGAGATGAAGAAGCTCCTGGTTCACATGGGGGAGATCGAGCATCCGTGGAACTGTCCTCACGGCAGGCCCACCATAAGACACCTCGCCAACCTGGACATCATCTCACAAGACTGAGAATCTCACTTTACACTGGCTTAATTAAAATAACTGGAATGTGCTTTCTTTCCAGTTTATTTCTGTTAAACACTGAGTCCAAACCACAGATAACTGTATTTTTCAAATGCTTGGTGTTGACTGTTTATTATGTTTTTAATGTCTGTTATGTTCTGATTGTATTTGTAATTTGCATCACAAAGTTATATTTTTTTATTTTTTATCACCCAATTAAAGGGGTAAATAAAGAAGATATCACACTTTCTTTTATCTGTATTGTTAAATCACTATTTTTTATATTTTAACACCCAATTAATGGGGTAAATAAAGAAGATATCACACTTTCTTTTATCTGTATTGTTAAATCACTATTTTTTATATTTTAACACCCAATTAACGGGGTAAATAAAGAAGATATCACACTTTCTTTTATCTGTATTGTTAAATCACTTTTTTATATTTTAACACCCAATTAACGGGGTAAATAAAGAAGATATCACACTTTCTTTTATCTGTATTGTTAAATCACTATTTTTTATATTTTAACACCCAACTAATGGGGTAAATAAAGAAGATATCACACTTTCTTTTATCTGTATTGTTAAATCACTATTTTTTATAATTTTAACACCCAATTAACGGGGTAAATAAAGAAGATATCACACTTTCTGTTATCTGTTTTATAAATACTATTTTTTCAGATATTTTAACACCCAAATAATGGGGTAATTAACCCAGATAATGTCACTTTCTGTCATCCGTATTGTTAAATCACTGCTAGTACATGGTCACTGTATGACCCTTTTTGACTGCTACCAGTTGCCGTAGTTGTGAGCGCCGTTACCATGGAGATGATTCTAGCTTGAGTTAGAGATAAATAAACAGCGCTAAATGACACAGGAAAAGAAAGAAAACGACAAAACTACGATGAAAAACGATCAACAGGAAAGGGAGGAAACGTGCGGAAACTCTGAGCTGCCTCATACAGCGGACGGAAGTGAAAAAGAAGAGTTAGTGAGCTGTTCTGATGATTTAAAAGCGGATGTGGAGCAGAAACAAACCGACCTGCAGGATGATGAGCAGCCAGTAAATGATGACATTAATGAACTACCCTCACTCTTAAGCTTAGTCGTACTGAGGTAAATTATACTCATAACTTTAAACATCACATAATTATTAATTCATTATTAATTTTATTTTATTTTTCCTGCCTAAATCCAGTTATAATAAATGTCCAGGGACTTGTGACCGGAAGTGACGTATATTTTGGTGTCTCATTGACAGATATGAAGGAGAAACCTGTGAAGGCCAGTTTCATGGAGAAGGAGTTGCTTGTTTTGAAGGAGGACATGTGTACAAGGTAGACTACTATTGCAAATAAAGCCACACTTTTTAAAGACAATATTTTACAATACAGTAAATGCATACTTTAGCCTATTGTAGAGCATTTAGTAATTGTCCATTCACTTAAAGGGACTGTTTGTAACTTTCAGAAATGCTTGTTAACAGCGACACCTGTGGCCGTTAAGTCAATGACAGTCAGCGTTGGGCTCGCGCTTGTGCTCGCTCTACATAGACATGAACGAGCATCGCTCAAAACAGTGAGGCGACACACGTCAGCTAAAACCACAATATCACTCTATAGTTCACCTGCTTGGCAGTAATGTTAGCTGACCAGACGAAGGTCTCTCCATGAATCAATGCTGATCCTAGTGTTGGCTTTCCCTGCTTCAGCCTCCCGACCGCGGCCGGAGGGAACAGGGGAGACACCGGCACCCGGTCGGAGACGATAACGTTTCTCGCTACGGAGCCCCGTCACTTCACAAGACACGGAAAACCTCTGTTGGTCTGGAGGAGCTGCAGCAGTTATTTCTGCACAAACGTCCACTGTACATTTACTAGATATTCTCAGAGCTACGAAGTCTTCTGCAGTGTGGAGTGTGCGCGCATGCACGTAAGGTGGAGCGAGCTGAGTGAAGACAAGCAGGCAGAGGAGCAGAGTATAGCAGAGACTCCGGCCCTGGAGTCCAAAGCTACAGTCTCCCCCGCTTCCTCCGACCGCAGCCAACACTGTTTTGCAAGACGGGCTTCACTAGATATAACTTTGCGGTTTTGGTGCTTCCGTGTAGTTTGTGTTGGAGTCTTGTCTGAACAGCGTAGCCACACGCGAGCGTGCAGCGAGCACGCATGGGACACCGACCCGGGTGATTTATACGTGTAAGAAGTTACAAACAGTCCCTTTAAATTAAAAAATGTGCTAATTATATTTGAAATATTTCAATGGGAAGAATATTCTTTTTCAAATTATTCGAAACTGAATGAAACATATTTCTTAAATGCAATAGTTGTCATGCTCCTGTGTAATGCAAAATACATTTTGACTGCTTAAAATGCACTCTTGAATACACTCAGGAAATGCACCAGAAATGTATGTTCTATGCTCCTATTTCCATAAGGATGAATAAAACTATTTCATGAAGTTACTTTTTTTTCGTTTTTCTGAAGGGGATGTTTTCTAAGGGACTTATGGATGGACATGGTGTCTTCACACGGGCAGACGGATTGAAATATGAGGTAGGGCACAATAATGATATATTATGATAGCTGCAATGAACTTTAATTTGATTGTGTCTTAAGCAAAGTGCTTTACAATAACACATGTGTACATAACATTTCTTAACCTTAAGTAAATTCCAAGAATTTATATAACTTAACTCTATCATAACACATCCCCTATGCTATTACATGGAGATCAATTTGGGGGGTGGGGGGGATTTATTACTATCATTATTAGTAATTGTTTTATTATTTTTATTTTATTTTTTATTCTTTAATTTTATTTATTTATTCAATCAATGTTGTGGTTTGAATTATGCATTTTCTTTTGTTAATTTCCAATGCATAAAACACATAAAATTTGATTACAAAAAAAAAATCTAAACATGAATCCTGTATACATACAAAATTAAATAAAACTCAATAAGGTCAAATGAAACAGAATGTGGTAAAACAGGGAGTTTGACAGGGGTTTTCTATTTCTAATCCAACAGGGAGAATTTGTGTGCAACATGCCCATGGGCCAGGGCGCCTACACCTGGCTGGATGGCAGCTTCTATGAGGGGGAAGTGTACAATGGTATACGACATGGGACTGGAAAATACAAATGTGCAAAAAATGTTGTGTCATACACAGGGCAGTGGGATCAGGGCAAGAGGCATGGAAAGGTATGATCCACCAATTCACATCAGGTATAGTCTTTTTTTAAAGATTTTTTTGTAATCGGTTCTCTTGTTGTTTTATTAGGGTACTGTGTATTACAACCAGGATAAGACCTCTTGGTACAAAGGCGACTGGGTGAAGAACAACAGAGAAGGATGGGGAGTGAGACAGTATGTAATGGAGTACATGATCTAATCTGTAGCCTGAGTGGCATTTGAACCGCCCCAAGGTGACATCTGTGTCTTAACAGCTACCCCTCTGGTAACATTTACTCTGGCGAGTGGAAGAACAACCTGAGACACGGAGAAGGCACGATGAGGTGGATAAAACTGCAACAGCAGTATGATGGGATGTGGCAGAATGGAGTCCAGGTATGAAAGCACACCACTGACACCAACATATTGCACAAAATCCAGGACAATAGCTTTTTTATTCTCCTTAAAGAGGACCTATTATGCTCATTTTCAGGTGCATACTTTTTTTGTACTAGAACATGTTTACATGCTTTAATGTTCAAAAAATGCTTTATTTTTCTCATACCAGCTGTACAGCAGCACCTCTTTTCACCTTCTGTCTGAAACGCTCTGTTTTAGCTCCTCCCCCCTCCCCAAAAGCCCAGTCTGCTCTGATTGGTCGGCTGGTCCACTCTGTTGTGATTGGTCAACCGAACCAAACTCTTCGGACTCTGCTCCAGCTCTGCTCTAACTAGTTTTGTTTGAGGGCGTGCCAAACTAGCCGCTAGGCAGGTATTAAGCAAATATGTTACTTTGTGACATCATCACGTTATGGAAGAAAAGGCAGGACTTCAAGCAAGGTGTTTCAGGCAATTCAGGAGTAGTGTTTCTGTGGGGGAGAGTAACTCACTTTGGTAGGGATTTTGGGCTTTGTAACTTTGCAGACCTTTTACATGCACTAAAAACTATATAACACACTGAAGGAAACGGAAAAAGCATAACAGGTCCTCTTTAAAACAAACCTGTTTTTGTTCTCTTCTCTGGCAGCATGGACGAGGCACACACGTCTGGATCCTGAGGCGAGCAGATGGATCCCATTATTCCCAGAGCAATCAGTACAGTGGAGATTTCGTTCAGGGTCTGAGACACGGGCAGGGGACCTTTTACTACGCCGGAGGTCCGATCTATGAAGGAGAATGGAGGGAGAATAAAAAACATGGGAAGGTTAGTCAATAATACAGAATTGCCTCTCACAATCAATACACATATGTCCCCAAATTCAGTTAAATTCACATGTACAGTATGTAATTACCATAATTTCTAAAAGTTACTGTACTATATGGTTCATAGGGAAAATTCACTTTTGAGGATGGGCGTGTTTTCGAAGGAGAGTTTGTGGATGATCAGATGATGACACACGATCTGAATGGAAACAATGCTCCCACTCCTCCTCTGCCTGGTAAAACGGAAGATACAATCTTGTTTCTTCCAGATATGGCTCTGAACATTGACTGTCTTCTGGAGAAAATCCCTGAGAGAAAGCGCGACGCTGAGCGCAAACAGGTCAGGTCCCACTTTCCACTTCAACATATGATCTTTTTCCCACGTCCTTATCTCAACTCCATACTGTGGCTCGTGTGTAACAGGTGGAGTTAGTGGTGTTGAGGCGAGCGAGAGAGCTGAGGTCTGTCTATAGTTTCTACAGCAGACTTGGTCAAGCCGGCTCCCCAGACAACACCTTCCTGCTGTCCCGTCTGCAGCTCTGGCGCCTGCTCAAAGACTGCAACATCCACCATCACGGCATCACTCTGACACAGATAGACCATTTTATCAGAGGTGAGAAGGACTAGCACTCACAGTCACTCCCACATATTGATCCACCTGACATATACAGGACAGGGCATTGATAGCTTCACAATTACAGTGTTTTTACTCTGTGTGTCTCAGAGGATGCTACAACAGCAGAGATCCACTCTCCCTTCACTCCCGTGCTTCTGCGTAGACTCCTCAGCTGTCTAGTGGTTGTGGCCTACCACATCTACCATAAGGACATGGTGTAAAGAATGACTACTCATTAACAGATCATAAACAATTGATGAAACAATTGTATCTCTTAATAATGAACTTTTTATTTAAAGAGGACCTATTATGCTTTTTCCCTTTCCGTTTGTGTTATATAGTTTTTTGTGCATGTAAAAGGTCTGCAAAGTTACAAAGCCCAAAGTCCACGCCAAAGAGAGTTTCTCTACCCCACAGAAACACTGCTCCTGAACTGCCTGAAACGCCTTGCTTGAAGTCCTGCCTTTTCTTCCGTAACTTGCTGATGTCATCAAGTAACACATTTGCATAATACCTGCCAAGCGGCTAGTTTGGCACGCCCTCAAACAAAGCTAGTTAGAGCACAGTAGGAGCAAAGCCCGAGAGTTTGATTCTGTTAACCAATCAGAGCTGACTTTTACTCAAACAGAGCGTTTCAGACAGAGGGTGAAAAGAGGTGCTGCAGCACAGCCGATATGAGAAAAATAAAGCGTTTTTTGAACATTAAAGCAGGTAAACATGTTCTAGTAGAAACCCAAAACACAAGTATGCACCTAAAAATGAGCATAATAGGTCCTCTTTAACAAATGTTAGCATGCTAACACGCTAAACTAAGTTGGTGAACATTATACCTGCATGTGACACACTGTGAGCATGTTAACATGCTGACTCTAGCATTTAGCTCAAAGCACAGCTGTTTGTCAAACTATATAAGGGCTCCAGTGATGTTAGAGTTGCAAGGTTTTCACTCAAAAAGCAACATGGGGACAAGGAAAAACTACCCCAGCAAGGAATAACACAATGTTATTGTTTTTTTATCCTTGGTAACTGATTTTGAGAGGGGAAACACTTCACAGAAAGAATCACTTCTCCTCTTTTCACAGGTCACAAAACAACCTTCTGGCAGCCTGCTTTTCCAAACTGATGACAGACAACATCCTTCCTAATTCTAAGAATGTAAAAGGTGCTAACAATATTATATTATACATGGCTCATACACACACACATACACACATATTAGATGACAAAAGGACCTGCAAACTGATTTATTTCAGCATAAGAAGAGGCATTATCAGTTTTCAGGTTCCTCGTTTGTTGGGTGTTTCTGCACGTTTTGTCTGAGACAACACACCTACAGGAACTGATTCAACACCCTTGCTTAGCTCTATATTACGCAGTAATAGCTGTTCTCATTAACTGTAGCTGTGTTGATCTAGGCTTCCTGTTTAGGCAGCCAGACTGTGCAGTGGTAGCTGAGAGCTACTTAAAGAAGTGCTGGGAGGTCTATCAGGCTTACTGTAGAGTCAATGCAGCCAGAGGTGACCAGACCATGACCTGCCGACACCTGCTGTGGATGTTCAAGGTGCTACAGACTGTAACAAAAAGATTACCGTGCATAGTAACTTCTTATAATTTCTTTTTCCCACTTAACATAAGAAATTGATGCAGTTTCTGATGCTTGTTACTACAACAAAACCAGAGGGCTGCTCAATAGTTTCTTGTAACCCCTGCCAGGATCTCCATCTGCTGGACAATAACCTGACCACAGCGAGATTGTTGCAGATAATCACTGCAGAGAGCCATGACCCCAGCTACCTGTCCTCCTGTCTGGATCTGGAGGTCTGCCTGTAGTGTTTACACCATTCATTATTTTTCAGTGCCCATTGACAGATTAGCATTAATCGACTTACCCTTTTTTTGTATATTCCGTTCCCCTTCCGTCCTGCTCTTTGTGCTTCAGATTACATTCCTGGAGTTTTTTGAGGTACTTCTGGGCTCTGCTGAGGTGAAGTGTCAGCAGGTTTCTGAAGGCCTGGAGGAGGAGGAGGGCCCGTCACCGTCCAGCCCTGACGCTGAGGCCAGGAGGGATCTACCTCCTGAGGTGGAGGCCATCGAGGAAATCTTGCAGACTACAAACAGCCCTTCCCAGGCGGTCAGATCCTTACTCAAGCCTCTCATGACCTCCGCAAACTGTAAATTCTGCACTAGAAAAAAAACAAAGAGTAACTTTTTATGGTTTCTTTCCATGCAGGTGGCAGCTCCAGTGAATTCCCCCGTCAGTCCTGAAATCTCCAGCACCAAGTCATTGGAGGTTGGTTGCAACAGACAATCTAGCATGCAAAAAAAGAAAATGTGTTAATGCAAATTCCCAATTGGTGCTGCAACTATGCAACAATATCACAGCCAACATAAGACATCTAAATATCCAGTATTATCAATATTGATACACCCGTGCTGCTTGTATTAGTGAAATATGCTGTGAGCTCGGCTATATGACTTCACTGAAATCTCTAATAACATATAATTTTATTTACATCTTATCATAGACAAGTGACACAGCAGAATTATCCACTGCTCAGGACATGGTGAGTCAGCAAGAGGTCAAGGCTGAAGTCAATGAGGAACCTCTATCTGCAGGTTTGTCTTGGTGCTTTTTATTTTCTGGTTCTTTCAAATTATGTATTATATGCCTGTACATACATACAGTATATGTATGTCTAAATCGTAGAAGAGAAGACTTCAGCAATCTTGTTTATGCTATGTTCAGAAAGTGAAAGGACATTCAATTCATTGCAATGACTATATAGAATATATATTGTATCATATTTCCTGTAGAGCACACAGAAGAGCCTAGAGGTGAAGAAAAGGACATGCAAACCAGAGAGATGGAGGCCAGAGACCGTGAAGTGGAGCTCTGGGAACAGACGATCCATCAGTTCTTCAACCATTTTTTCTTCCCGGCTGTTGAACACAACCAGTTAGTGTCCAGGAACATGAAGGAGGAGAAGCTCCGCCAGGAGGCCCAGAGACGCATCGCTCTGGCCAAAGCCCTACAAAGAGCAGCCAGGTAGTACACCGCTAGCAACTCCCAGCTAAGATGTATTAGTATTATGTAGTCAATGTATTAGCTATGTAATAAATCATTACTCATGAGATTTAACTAAAAAGAACAGCAGTGGTTTGTTCCCACCAAATAACATTTTCATGGACCTTTTTTTTTTTTTTTTTTTTAAATGAAAGAAATGTTGAGGTTTCTTTACTGTATTGCACTGTGGGTTTACATGTGTAGAAATAGTCTTAAGTGTTTGACTATGATTGGCTCTATTATGGGGGCTTAATATGAGTTTGAGTCAGTTTCATGAGTTGCTTTGAGAAATTAAATACATGCTTATTCTACATAAACACAGCCACTAGATGGCGTCTTATCACTTTCCCTCCCTGAAGCTTCCCTTCCAGTGTCATCTCAGTCTCTTGGATGTGAACTCCCAAGTCATCCTACTGCTCCTTTACTTACATTATTGTGCCATAGACACGTGTAGTGCTCAGTGATGTACTGTATTGTGTTACAGTTTGACGGGGCACAAGGAGGCTGATGAATGACACGAGATGCAGCAGAGAAACCCAATGAACGCAGGATGAAGCACACTGTTCTGTACCTGAACTATCCACACAGCCCAAAACCAACAAAAATGCCCAAGAGCCTTCAAATACAAGTGACTAATAAAAACATTGAGTGCACTGCTGATTTGTGCTTGGACGTGAATAAAGAGTGACGGACATTTCCTTGTTGTAACTAGAACTTTAATCAGAAGGCAAAACTATATTCCAGTAATCTAAAAATATAAATCAGAATCACTCAGATACTTTTTTTTCCCAAAATACAGTAACAAAAGTAGTCAATATATGTAAAAAACTTTAACTTGTAAAAGAAAATCTCTTTGCAACATATTAGAGGGGAGGGGTGAAGACCATGAGGTCACTCGGACAGACAGACTGGCGTATCCGGTCCTTCAGGTCCGGGGTGAAGAGAAGCATCGCCGACTCGGCTGTCTGGGCCTGAAGAATACACAAAGAAAAATACTGTGAGAATATTCAGCAATAATACAGCTGAAAGAAAGAAAAAAAAAGTGATAGTTAAAAGGTTAAAAAGGTCAATATTTGGAAGTAAAGAAATTATTAAAAAAGGAAAAACTTTGACCTGTGGTGACTGAAGAGTAAACACCGAGGGCACCGCTGGGTGTGCTGTAGTGACAGTGAGAAGTGAGCATAGCAGTGAAGACATTAAAATGTGCAATTTAAAACATCAGTTTAAAGTAAACCAGAAGAAGGCTCAGTGTGGTATTCCCTTATAACCAGGCAACATTTTCAGGCAAGAAAAACACATTAGTAGCACTCTTACTACTCAAATTCCTTTAATATAAATTCTAGTTTTGCTACCGTCAAACTAATGTCAATATAGAAATCCTGCCTACTGCAGCT
The DNA here is from genome assembly GCA_916700995.1 of Hozukius guyotensis. Lineage (NCBI taxonomy): Eukaryota > Metazoa > Chordata > Actinopteri > Perciformes > Sebastidae > Hozukius > Hozukius guyotensis. The sequence goes on from CAKALU010038197.1 coordinate 113,914, forward strand.
TTAGTATCCATTAGTGTTGTCAAGGTGTACACAGAGTGTGTGCATGCACAGTACCTATGGGCATCAATCATACCTGCTTCATGCTGAGTAAGCAGGTCCTCTGATTGACCTCTGGGACTCTCCATCTCTACATCAACTGCCATGGGGGACAGCGTCTCTACGGCAACCGTCTCCCGCGGTGACAGGCTGCATATCTGTGAAGGCTGGAAGTAACGCTCAAAGTCCAACCCAGGATTTTCCTGAAATTACAAGAGAATAACTTTATTGTATAGCAAGAGAAAACAGATTTTTAATAAATGGCATCCTATGAGGCTGAGGTTTTCTCTCTCTCTCTCTAGTGAAGCCTGAAAATGTGTTTACCTCAACAACTGAGCTGTCTGGTGTATCACACACAGACTCTTGGGCGTCCACAAGGCCCTGCACAGCAGGTGAGGAGATGGGAGGCTGACTGGGAGTCATGTAGGGTGACAGCGTGAAACTCAGGGATGATGAGGGCTCAGGGGCCTGGGAGGCTGGTGGAGTTGTTTTGCATGGAGAGAGGGAAAGTCTTGGAGAGAGAGGGAGGTCAACCGCTGGTTCGTCTTGCTCCTCGACTACACAAATGGACGGAAGTGAATGTACAGGCGTGCTCAATTCAGGAACAGAAGCGGCGTCTTCCTGCATGGAGACGTCATCTGAGAGCACTTCCTTGACGGGTGAGAAACAAAGGGAGACGTTTACGGCGTCCTTTCTGTTGCGGCATGACTGAGGAGTGCTGTGCTGAGACTTTGGTGCTTGTGCTGGGGTTCGGTTGAGGGAAAGACGGATGTGGGAAGGAGTGTGGATGGGCTGCGCAGGAGAGGCAGCGGGGTGGAGGGGAGTCTGTGCCAGCGCGAGGGATCGCCGGGTGACTCTTCTAGGTGTGAGGTAGTTTGAGCAGGGAGAGGCCTGAGGCAGCGCGGCAGCACTCAGACGGCCGGATCTCCTCACTGATCCTACAGACGCGACAATATGACAACACGGTTATTAGTCCAACGAGGAAAAGTACACAAGCAAACTGACAAATGACATGAAAGCAAGGCCTTCTGCAATTTTCCTCTCACCCGATCGTCTGGCTGGGCTCTCCACCTGGAAGAAGCCGCCGTCAAAGACCACCGGCGGTTGGAGCTCTGCTTGTGGTTCCTGAGAGTTCAGGCTGTGGTTGTCCTCTTCGTTACCAGCATCCTTTGCTGCTTTCTCCGCCTCGGCTGCCTGCTGTTTGGCTTTCATGGCCGCTTTCACTGCAGCCAGGCGAGACTTAGCTGCTGCGGCTTTAGTTCCTGTTGGTTTGGCGGGTGCAGCTGATGGTGGTTTCTATCAAACGGCACAGGACAGACACGTCTTTACATCCACATCATGACACTTTTTGCCCATAAATAGAGCAAACAAACCTATTTTAAACATGTGATCATATTGTAAAATAATTAGAAAATACTAGGGCTCTCAAAGTTATCACGATAACGCAAATTTGTTTTAACGACACTAATTTCTTTAACACATAAACCCAACATCAATCTTTCAGAGGTTGTAGCAGGCTCAGTTTTAAAGCTAGAGTGAATATCCTGGTATATGAAACTAGTACCATGTCCAACTAGCTTGTCACGAAAGAGGTTAAATAACGCTCCAAACTTGCGCTAAATTTTGGCGATGAAAAACTGTCATGGACATTTTCAAAAGGGGTCCCTTGAACTCTGACCTCAAGATATGTGAATGAAAATGCGTTCTATGGGTACCCACGAGTCTCCCCTTTACAGACATGCCCACTTTATGATAATCACATGCAGTTTGGGGCAAGTCATAGTCAAGTCAGCACACTGACACACTGACAGCTGTTGTTGCCTGTTGGGCTGCAGTTTGCCATGTTATGATTTGAGCATATATTTGATGCTAAATGCAGTACCTGTGAGGGTTTCTGGACAATATTTGTCATTGTTTTGTGTTGTTAATTGAGTCCAATAATAAATATATACATACATTTGCATAAAGCAGCATATTTGTCCACTCCCATGTTGATAAGAGTATTAAATACTTGACAAATCTCCCTTTAAGGTACATTTTGAACAGATAAAAAATGTGCGATTAATCACGATTAACTGTGGACAACCATGCAATTAAATATTATTATCAATTGACAGCCCTAGAAAATACACTGCAAAAAGTATTCACCTTCGCTACTTTCCTCTGCCGCGGCGGTGGTGGCTTGTGCTCCTCCACCCAGCCTCGGCTCTCTGCTTCTTTAAGAGCGTCAAACTTCTTTTGGACATCCTCTACCTGAAAGATAAGCAGAAGTTCAAAATATACTGTATATACTTATCTTCTGATGGGTTTGGTGTCTGAAACAATGTGTTGTCCCTCTCGTGAGGCACACTCACCTGGTAATACACCATGTCCCAGAATCCCTGCAGGTCGGTACAGGTGGTGATCTTCTCGCCTCGGCCCAGATCGCAGTCGTCCACCAGGCCGCTGAACTGTTTGAAGCGCTCTTTCATCAACAGCCTCGCTTGGCCTACTGCTGTACGCATGCGGTCTCTCACTAAACAAGACAAGAGCAAGAAAGACACTGAATTACAACTGTTCAGTTAGGGAATAATGTATTTTCCCCCCCAAACGCCACCAAATATAGTCACATTTTGAACACGACACACTCACTCTCTTCTGGGATGGACTCATCTTCCACTTTAGGCTCCCAGTCGACACACAGAGTCATCAGTCTGGCCGTCTCATTGACGATTTCCAATCTGAATAACATAAAAAAGATTGTAAGAACTTTGATTCAACTGGGAAAACAGAACAACAGATGACTAGGAAAAGATAAAAAAAAAAAAAGGTATGCCACCTGAAGTATGGTACGTCATGCTTTGATTCCAGGGGGCTGCCTGGAGCAGGAGGGGCCATCGTTGGAGAGGTGTGTGGAGGAGAGCGGCGAGGGGATTTAGCGGGAGAGGGTTCGCTTGGCTCAGCCTGAGGCTCAGCGTTGAAAGCGGGGATCTCTGGAATGCTGAAGCTGGGGCTAGGCAGGAAGAGTGACAATATGACAGTGAGATAGGAAACAACTCCCAAGTTTTAAAAATCATACAATTTTCTTAAGAGGCTCCAAAGACAAATCTCTGGTACCGTGTTGTTTAATATTTACTGACATAATTGGGCTATAATTTACGGTGGGAAAACAGACAGACCTTGGTGTGAGGAAGGCGTCTGCTGAGCGAGGAGTGAGAGGCTCGAACTTGAAGGACGACAAGCCAGTGGGAGCCTGGAAGATAAATCCACGTGGAGCAAAAGAGGATGGGGCTTTGGCGGGATCTACAGCGGGGATAGAGTCAGCCGCCGCTTGGTCCACCACCATGTCTTCCTCCACCACCATGTCTTCCTCCTCAGAACAGGGTGCTGGGCTGGGGGGACGAGGTTCTTCCTCTGGCTCGTGCATCTCGGGCTCCTACACGAGACAAAAACAGCAAACTGATTAAATTGACCAGTTACTGGTAAAAAAAAGATAGTTGCGGATTTAAAACCTTGTGTGTAAAACTCACAGAAATGCTCTCCTTGGGCACAGCAGGCTCGACAGTGTTGTTGACAGTTGCTGCATATTAAAAAAGGAGAGAGACGCAAAATATAGTATAAGAAGTAAAAAACAACATGGGAAAAGTAAAACTGATCAACAGTCTCTAAAATTGGACGGCTCTTTATCAACATTTAAATGATACCTTTACAGTTCCTTTCTCGGTCAGAAGGGGGGGCCACGTGGTTGACAAACGCTCTGCTCCTTGTTGTGGTTCTTACATCTGAGGGTAAGGAGAGGCATTTAAGAATGATAAGAGTGGTTTTACAAAACAGTAGCGTCTCTCTGTGTTTGCTTTTATGGTCACATCTTCTGTGCTGTTACCATTTTTATGCCAAAGAATAAAAAAAACTGCTTAAACTGCAGCCTTGGCTCGGTGTGTAGTGTACTTGCCCTTAGGTTTGTCTTTCACCACAGGAGCTGCTGTAACAGGAGGCCTGTTGGCTGATCTGGTCGGCAAAGCTCGTACGACAGGCTCCACTTGAGTGACACAGAGAAAAACAGATTGAGATGCAAATAAGGGAACACAAAACCAACAATGATGGCGAGTCTCCAGGTCCAGAATTGTGCAAGGATTTTTCTTCTTACCTGCACAAACTTTGGTCTTGGAAACAGCTGGCGCAGGTGCAAGCTTGACTGGAGCGACCCGGCTCCTGGTTGATCTTTCCACGGCAGGTTGAGCTACAGGAGAAAAGAGGTCAGAGCTAAAATACGCCGAGTTGCAGAAGACGGTATGCTTCATTTAAAATGAAGGAGATATTTGATTAATTTACCTTTCTTTGCCACAGTATTTGAATCCTGCATCTTCAGAGGCTGTGGAAAATTTGGCAGAAGAAAAGCGATGCAACAAAGTGCACATTAGCTTTTAGTTTTATGGAATTAATATAAGAACATATGAGAAAGATATCTCAGAGAAAGTAGTACCCTCTGCACTTGCTGCTGCTGTCTCATTGAACGAGTGACTCTGGTACTCTGGGATGGAACTGTGTTCACTTTTGTCTGAAAGACAAGCAAAAATCACTGGAGTCATTCATCATTACAACTGTCAGTCACAAAGAGCTCTCCTTCTGTTATAACTCATGTCATCATATCCAACCGTATCAAATGAAAGCACAGCAGTGGGAGAGATATTTACAGTAAATAGTCACCTCTTTAGCTCTGGTTGAGGCAGCTGGGACCGCGGGCAGAGAGGCAATGATAAGGTCGTCCTTTGGATGATACATGCCCGTCTTAAATACCCCTTTGCGCTCCTTTTCTCTCTTTCCTTTCTCCTTCTCAAGAGTCTTACGCTCTTTCCAGCGCTCCAGCTGTTTCAACCTCTCTTCTCCAGCCACATCTGTGAAGAGAAAAAGAGGATTACTGCTGTGTACTGTGAACACGTTATTAGGTTTGAGTTGTAGCTGTGATGGAAAATAACGTCATACTTTTAGCAGATTTTGCATTGTTCATTGTCTTCTCCTGAATGGTTGACATGTTGGCCACCGCTACGGAGGCATCCAGAGAAGACATTTCCAGCTCCGGGAGCTCGGCCAGCTGCCTGCGTGTGTTCACGGCCCGTTCTCGGTTCTCCTTCTGGGACTGAGACCTCCTACGGGACATCTTTACCCTCAGCATTGACACACTGGTGTCCCGCTGGCGCAGGTGAGCAAATTTAGAATCCATGTTCTGGTATCTGGAGGAAAGAGGAAGAGGAACAGAAGATGGTGTATTATAAGCATATGAAAGTTATTAGAGGTATGGAGGTACATCATATTGGATGTTCTAGTAGTACTTATGGCACAAAAAATATAAACTTTAGTGAACAGGGTCTAAATAAAAAATGAGAGAACCAAGAAGAATCAAAAACTGAAGTTGTAATGGCAAACTTACACTGCTATAACAATTAATCTGGTAACTGGATAGGAATTAGACAAGAAAATAAATAAATACAAATAACAAAAACAAAGGGCTTTAACTGACTATTGCCCTTATACTGCCTTCTATTTAAATGGTTGATATTTTGTTTCACTTTGTTTAGCTCTTTTTTTACTGTGTTAGCTGATGCATCTTGTTTTTTTGCACTATCCCCTTTGCTGCTGTACACTGCACATTTCCCCACTGTGGGACTAATAAAGGAATATCTATCTTATCAGGATTTAGGACTTTCTTGGTCGGTCTGTCTCCAACCTAAAGTACGCAGACGTTAGTAAATTAAAGTAAAAATGAAAAGACCAACCAACAAAACCAACCAAACCTAAAGATAAGAACATGAAGGGGGCGATCATTGCACTGTAACCTTTAGTATGTATACTTTTGCCCCTGGACAGTGTACACAATAACCTTTTGTAGTGCTTCCTGTAGGTTAATGTATTATATGTAATGTATTGTTGTTGTTTTTCCGTGAAAACTGTAATAAGTAATGGTAACACGTTAGCCCACAACATCAACGTTAGCTAGCTAAAGGGACTCAACTATCGCAGGATGAAGCCTCGAAGTAAGCTCACTGTTCAGTTAGCAACGAAAAACTAAACTATCTTTTTAGATAATATATTACACATCTATCTTACCTTGCTCTCTTCCGAAAGACACTTAAAAAACTTAAACTTCCTCCTCTTCTCGTCCAGTAAAGACACTAACTGCTCAACGGACCGTCTGAAAAACATAACAATCATGGCGGGTGACTTTTTGAAATTCATCTACGGGGGACGCTGATTGGCTGCAGATCAAGACTGGTGAACGCTGATTGGCTGTAAATCAAAGACTTATGAACGCTGATTGGCTGAAAAATCGAGACTGGTGAACGGTGAGCGCTGATTGGTTCTTTTTCTTCTTCTTCTTCTTCGGATGATTTTTGTGTGGTAACGACTGTAAGATTTGATGCTTGATGCCACCCATTGGTCTGGAGTGGGAAGTTTGATTTGATCACTATCTTGTTCTTACTGTCTGTTATTTGGCCTGCGGTTATTGGAGGTTAATTAGGGCCCGAGCACCGACAACGTCGGCGGAGGACCTGTTGTTCTTCTAAGGATTATTAGGGCCCGAGCACGAAAGTGCCAGGACCCAACGGTGTCCTGGCACGAAGTGCAAGGAAACCTATTGTTTTTCTGGGTATTATTATTATTTTTCCGCTGGGAGATTGCCTTTTTGGGACCTTTCCCATCCCCAAAAACTCACCAAAAGTGGAATATGCGTCAGAAGTGGCGCGAAATTCAATGTTCTGGAGTGATTGGGCTCGGGTGTCACCAGCGGGCGAGATAGCGCCCCCTAATGTAGGCAGTTTTTCAGAGAAAGTTTCTTCAATCGTCACGAAATTCAAGTATGTCAT
>CAKALU010038200.1:0-11037 GCA_916700995.1 Hozukius guyotensis
AATGCATTTAGGCATCTAGACGTGGTGAAGACGACTTGCTGAAGTTCAAACCGAGCATCAGAATGGGGAAGAAAGGGGATTTAAGTGACTTTGAACGTGGCATGGTTGTTGGTGCCAGACGGGCTGGTCTGAGTATTTCAAAAACTGCTGATCTACTGGGATTTTCACGCATAACCATCTCTAGGGTTTACAGAAAATGGTCCGAAAAAGAGAAAATATCCAGCGAGCGGCAGTTGTGTGGACGAAAATGCCTTGTTGATGTCAGAGGTCAGAGGAGAATGGGCAGAGTGGTTCGAGATGATAAAAAGGCAACAGTAACTCAAATAACCACTCGTTACAACCAAGGTATGCAGAATACCATCTCTGAATGCACAACACGTCCAACCTTGAAGCAGATGGGCTACAGCAGCAGAAGACCACCCGGTACTAGCAAGGTGTACCTAATAAAGTGGCCGGTGAGTGTATATACATATACACACAGTATATATATACTGTGTATATATATATACAGTATATACAGTATAGGAGGAATAGTAATCCCACATTACTCATTATGCATCAGCATTGATTACAACATAACCAGGCCAACAAAGCCAGGTCCTTTATTTTATATGTTGGCATAGGCTACAGTCTATTTATTTATTAATTTATTTAAAGGCCTACATATTAGAAAATTTGTTTTATTGGTCACTGATGTGATTATTGCACATTTTTCCGCCATTTTCATTTCAATAAAAAGGAAAATCCTTGAAGTCTGATTTTTGTCCTCATCTCTCATTAGACAATAATAGCAAAGCAAAGTACAATATGTGTGATGTTGTCGTTGTCTCCCCTCCCACTGCCATTTTAATACAAAGGCTTACCGTTTTATGCTCAGCCTACAGTTAGCCAAACAGCCCTAATATATATATTTATAATTTTTTTTGTTTTTTGTTTGTTTTGACAGAGCAATGAGGTTGGTGCAGGCTACCACAGGGAAAAAGAAGGTATGAAGAGGAGCCTGACATTGTTGGAGGAACGTGGTGTGACTCTGGATAGCATCGTCATTAAGAGTCATCCACAAATACAGAAATTCCTGAGGGAAAGCAACATCACCCATTACTGTGACATCTCGCACATGGAGAAAGGTATATTTCCTTATGTTTATGTTCATGTTTAAAGAGGGGAAACGCACAAAAGCATGTGTTGACTACGGGTAATCAATGTTGACCTTCAGAAAGCACATTGTAGCAATGGCCGGTCCACACACACGGCAGCTGTTAAATCAAATGCATTAGACACATAGCAATAGTCTGTATGATTGTACATGAGACGTGAGAAACACGTTGTGTCCTTACAGTTATAGTATGTAATGCAGTGAGACATTGTATGTTTACAGTTGATTAACACATTTTAATTTTGATATGCTGCACTGCATTTGTAGGAATTTCGAAGCAACTGGAGGAGATCGCCAAGATGAAGGATTGTGAAAAACTACAGAAGTGGTTACCGTCTATCAAAAACCACATTTACTGGACTGCAGCATCATCTACCACCGGACCAGAGAGAGTGGCGAAGTGGACCTCCCACCTGAACCATGTGCTGGATATTCACACACATGAGGACCCCATCTACCCCCAGTGCCTGCATCCACTGCGCCAAACCAGGGACCCTAATAAATGGCTGGCAGCAGGTGTGTTGGTCATATACAGACCAAAACTTAATCACACGACTCCTCTTATTTTAATTATCAATAACAAACATTCTATATTCTATGAAAGATTAGTGTACTCATTCATTTAATTAGGTTTTATAAAATAATACTGTATTATGAGGTAAAATAAACATTTGTTTCCTCCTTTTTAGGAACTCTTGCTTTCTATAAGCTGGAAAAGGTGATGACGAACAAGAAGATCTTAAAAGATGTCGCAAATCTGAGCCCCCACCCACAGACATCATCTTTGGAGGCTTTCCACCGCGCCATTCCTCGTTTTGCTCCTAAAAGCGTTAGGTTTCCATTTGTTGGATTGCTGTGCAGGTAAATTAAACTTTAGTTACTTAGAACTTATACAAATGTGTACAGTCTGATATTATTTACATTTCTGATTTTCTCTTTACTGTACTTCAAGACTCTACCTGGCTGCCCTATACTACAATGAAAATGCTGACAAGGATTCAGAAGGCGCAGAGAAACCAGCGAAGACGTTCCGTAAGTGTTACATTCCTTTATTTTCCACCCAAAAACCTATGTAATGTACATGTTGTATTTAGTATTGCACTTCAGATTTGTAACACCTTCAGCACACAATATATACAGTACAAATTTAAACCTGGGAAAAATACAAACCCACATGTAAAAATTATAAAAAGGTAGACCAAATCTTTCTTTTTGTCAAATATTGCACAGGATATGTGGATGACTTAATGGACCTCATCTTTGAGAAAGTCTTTGTGGACCCGGTACCATACTTGAATGAGGTTTTGAAGATCCCCATCCCAGAGGACAATGAGGAGGACATCGGTGTCCCGGTTCAATGAAGGGCGATCTGAACCCTACAGAGCTGCCTTGGGCGTCAGGAAACTCCCTGACCAGCTCACAAAGCTTCGATAGTCCAGATACCTGTAACGACTGAAATAATTAGACAAGATATTTAGTCATGTAAACATCTATCTATGGTGTGTCTCCAACTCTTTTGTTAATATGTGTTCAGTGGATCATTGAGATTAACATTTTCTATTTCTATTTTCATTATTTTCGATGATCGATGCATGAGTTATCATGTTATCATCAAATGTTGTGACAAAACACTACAACTCTGCGAAGATCAACTACTGATGAATGTGATGACAATAAATGCTTTACAGTATCTGTAAAATGTTCCATGAGTAATGTTTCATGAGCACTGTATTTGGTGACAAAAAATCTTCGCAATGTACACATAAACAATTATGTTCTGAATTTGGGGCATTATTCAACTATAATTTGGGGTGTGTTAATGGGGTATTGTTACCATTTTAAGGTCTCGCTCACTCAAATAATGTAAGCAAGACTGCATAAAATCTTACATATTTATTTTCATGGACAGCACATGTAATCATACAGTTTTAACTACAGTTTGATTACACTGTATAACCTGTTTTAACTTAAAGCAGCAGTGGGTAGACTTCAAACATCTTGTAGTGTACTGTTTAGCTGTAAAATGAGAAAGTTTGCTCCGGCTGGTGGACGGTGCTTGGTATTTCCTCAACTTTTCTCAACATGGCTGCTTGATCACAAACTTTCTCATTTTACAGCTAAACAGTACACTACAAGACGTTTCTTAAAACATTTTATGTGAGAAAGAGGCATTACAGTAACAGAATATTAATTCATATTTGATCAGCACTGCCTAGTTTGATCGGAGTATGCGAGTGATTGACAGCTGCTCCAGCTCGGCTCTGATTGGTTGTTTTCCTCCGGTCTGTGAAATCTTGCTGATGACATTAGGAGCACCAGAGGACACAGAGGCACATGATTTTTTTCCGATTACCTGTCTCATGCACTACTGTCAGGATATAGTGACTGTTTAATAAAAATAACTTTTTAAAATTGCTCCATTTCTACCTACTGCAGCTTTAAGAAGTGCATGCCACTTTTTAATACTGACAATTCAATTTTTAATACAAACAAATCTAATATAGATGAATGGGCTTTAATAAGCTCAGAAAAATCGTCAAAGGAAAACAATTGGTTGGTTTTGCATTAATCATAATGCAGCTCTGTTTATACATCCAGGCACATAGTGAAACATAACAAGCCCACTTTGCTGTACCATAAACTAATAACTTTCCAGCCAGGTTTCTTTCAATGTGACACATACTGATTGGCATATCTAGAATCACACATTTGGTTAATATGGATGATTTAATCAGAGACGGTTGCATAACAGTTGGTCTTGTCAGGCTTGTTTTTTCTCTCAGCCACGAGGTTGTGTTTCCAGCTCTGTGTCTGTTATTTTGTGTTCCTTCCTGGCGCGTCAGGTTGAACACCTGCTGTGATTGGTGGATTTTGGACCAATCACAGCGCTCAGCACTGGTAACCGTTAGGGTTGGTTAAGAGGGTTTTTTTGCGCGAAGGTGCAGATGTTGGCGGTCTGAACACAGAAGAAGAAGAAGAAGAAGAAGAAGGTCTGCTGCTTTTCAAGCTGAGGCACTTGACGGTGAGAACAAAGCTTTTATGCTAATGTTTAGCCAGGCTTTTACACCTTTCAAACAAAGCCCTTGGTAGAGTTAAAGGTCAATTTGGACTCTTGAAGTCTGTTCAGCACCACATAAGTCAGTTTGTAGTATTTATTAGAGGACTTTGTTGTTATGGCCACCGTGCAGAAACAGTAATGTTACTTCAAAATTCAAAAAAGCTCATTCAAACGCTGTATTTTAGGCAAAATTTACTCCAGCATCTTGCCATAAAGTTTCACTATAAACCAATTAATTTAACTTTATTTGTTTGTTTTGAGTCGATATTATGTAATCATGCAAGTTTAGTAAACTAACTTTAGTGGTCAGGAACTTCATTTTTTTCTTGCTCTTCCCCATCATTATCATGTTTAATTACTTTTTCAAAGTGAGTGTTTGTGCCTTATTCCAAGTGTTAAATGAAGTCTTGTGCAGCATTTTCTATCAACCCCGCCCCCGCCATTTTTGCAACAACACATGCTGCAGAAATGTTTGTGTGCACTCTGGAGCACCCATGCAGAAATGCATGGGTGCTCCAGAGTGCACACATACATTTGTGTGTGTGTGCACAAATGCATGTGTGCACTCTGGAGCAGTGGGGCACCCACAAACATCATCACCTTTTTTATCCCACTCCTCGTGATTAACTCGAAGCAGGGTCTTCTTGCCTTCATGCTGGAGACCCTTCCACTGTGTGTGACTATGAACATGTTGTACTTTTAGTTGAAGCATCAGTGAGGTGGAGAACTTGTTGTTTGCCTGACAAGTCATGTCATGTATAGCTGCTGGCAACCTGTGCAGATTATGTAACAATATAACTGTACATTGTGCAATCTATACAGCACCCACTGCTGTGTATATCTTAGAAGATTACTAATTGCATCCATGTGTCCTCAAATTAAACAACATACATGGAGGAATGAGGTTATCCACTAGCCCAGGGGTCAGCAAACTTTACTATCAAAAGAGCCATTTTAGGCACAAAAAAAAAAAAAAAAGAAATCTGTCTGGAGCCGCAAAACATTTGATCATTGTGATGAAGGTAACACAGTTTATAGTCTAAGTATATAGTATATAAGTCTAATGTAGTGAGGACCAAAGTGCAACTGTACTACGGGTTATTAGGGCCACATTGAGGGAAAAAACATCTGAGATTTACAGAATAAAGTCATAATATTATGAGAAAAAAAGTAGTAACATTACGAGAATAAAGTCATAACTTTCTGAGAAAAAAAAGTTGTAATAATACGAGAATAAAGTCATAACTTTACAAGAAAAAAAGTTGTAATATTACGAGAATAAAGTCATAACTTAACGAGAAAAAAAGTTGTAATATTACGAGAATAAAGTCATAATTTTACGAGAAAAAAAGTCATATTACGAGAATAAAGTCATAACTATACAAGAAAAAAAGTCGTAATATTACGAGAATAAATTCATAACTTTACAAGAAAAAAAGTCGTAATGTTACGAGAACAAAGTCATAACTCTACGAGAAAAAAGAAAATAACACATAAAATTACTACTTTATAATATTATGACTTTATTCTCATAATACTAACACTTTTTTTCTTGTAAACTTCTGACTTTATTCTCATATTACGACTTTTTTTCCTCGTAAATCTATGACTTTATTTATTTTACCTCAATGTGGTCCTAATACCTCGGTCGTACCATAGACCTACAACAATGATAAATAAAAATGAAAATGTAAACAAAAAACAGTTATTCATTTCCATTTTTAAAAATCCACAGGGAGCCACTAGAGAGGGGCTAAAGAGCCGCATGTGGCTCCGGAGCCGCAGGTTGCAGACCCCTGCACTAGCCTTACTATGCCCGAAACAATGTGTGTTTTGATTCTATAAGCCAAAGCAGGAGGGGAACTAGAAAACCTAACTGTTTTTTTAAAAGGCACGTTCGCATGCTTGACCGATTATCTAAAACATGAGCTGTCAGCTCCAGCACTGCTGAGAGGACATGAGCATGCTGCAAAAGTAGCAGTCTTTCATATGTGGACTGTTGACTAAAGTGAAATAATTTAAGCTTATCCAATTTGTAAAATTAGACACGTATTGCTTGATAGTAATCTCTTTTTCCATGTTTTCTTCTAGTGGTATCAAAGAGGCAACATATCTGCTGAAATGGAAAGCTGTGGAGGTAGGTTTAAACTTCGCAAACAGTTATGTAGATGAGTAGTCTTGGTGTGCAATTGTACATTTAAAAAAAAAAAAAAAAAAGTTAAATTAAAAACTTTATACATCATTAACGCCAAATTCACACCAGCGCAGTGGCGAAGTGCGGCCTGCAGCGAGCTGCCATGCAATGTCTATGAAAAGCTGCAACAACCGCTCCTGAGCTCAGTGAGCTGCGGCGGTTGATTCTGCGGCGCAGTGTGGCAAAGCTGGGAAAAGTTGAACTTTCAGTGGCGAAGTGTGGCCAGAGAGGACCCGCAGCCAATCAGTAAACAGATTCTGTGACTCCTGTGACATGTTGACCTATGTTACAAAGAATTTCTTCCCGCCTGAAAAACATGAACATGCCTCCCGGCAGCAGAAACAATTAGCCGCACTTCACTGCTGCCTGGTGTGAATTCGGCGTAAATGTCTTTAAAATTCCAATGAACAAAAAACAAAAGAAACAGCAGCATATAACAGCTAACCAGGAGTGCTTCTCACCAGAAAGGTATTGCAAAGCAAAGTTGTTATGTCATTAAGACCTCTGAAACCGCCTGCAAGACTCAAACACGTTATTCAGTTCAATACAAGTAACTGGAGTCCTTTGATGTGGTTGGTATAGCAAGTTGCACAAGTAATCTGTAAAGCAGCACTCCTACATTGACTTAAAAACAGTCTTTGTTTTGTCACATCTTGTTTTCATTTCCCCTTCATTGGAAACGCAAAATGCTGCCACACAGCAGGGATTATTGTTCTCCTCTGACCTCTCTGGCAAAGCAGTGACCCCTAAAAAGGCAGTCGGAGGCCGGCTTGACCTCCTTTAATTATCCTCATGCAGACAATGAATCTCAATGGAAGCATTATCTAGTGAAGTGCTGATATAGTTGATCAACAGTTTTGATAATCAGTTAATTATTTGTCCTTCATCAAGTAAAAATGGCTGATTAATTAAAATGTTGCTATGTTGTGACCCTGATCACACATCTGCAGACATCCAAGTGAAGGAGCTGAACAAGCGTGCTTCCGGTCAGGCTTTTGAGGTCATCCTGAGCCCCACAACCCCTGACGCCAAGATCGAATTTCCATTGTCCCCTCTCAAGAAAAAGGCACCATCGCTGGATGAGATCAAGAGGAAACTGGATGCTGCAGAGGAGAGACGCAAGGTATTGTCCGAAATAACGAATTGCTAACAGCAAACTACCGCTTTGAATACCACTAACTGAGCTGTAAAGCCTTGCACATAGATGTAGGATTCAGCTTCTTACTGCAGCACTTCTCTTTTGTCATTTTGTCAGAGCTACGAGGCTGACGTGCTCAAACAGTTGGCTGAGAAACGAGAGCACGAGAAGGAGGTCATCCAGAAGGCCTTAGAAGAAGACAGCAAGTTTAGCAAGGTGACACAGGAGAAGCTCAATCAGAAGATGGAGGCGAACAAAGAGAACCGCACTGCGTTGATGGCGGCTCGCACTGAGAAATTCAAGGAGATGGTAAAGCAGCTCCTGATGGCACATTAACCTATGTCCTGTTTAATGTTGAAATAATGAAAACTACAATATTGTGATGCTTCTGCTTTTAAACACCAACAGGGCAAGAAGATTGAAGTGAAGAAGAACAAGGACGCGATGACAGAAATGGAAAATTAATTTGTTCATGATCTGGAAAACAGTTTTTACATCTCCTAAGATAAGCTTTATTTTTTTAAACTGACACTTCCACGGTGTTGTTTGTTGTGTTGGTTCTGATTATGCTGTTAAATAGTTGTACACGGTACTAGATTGGGTGTGGATATAGTCAGATTATTCTTCGCTTGTAGTTTTCTTATTGGCAGCTGATTAGACTCGTTTTTGTGGTACAAAATATATTTTTTCATTAAGAGGCATTCCACTGTAACAAATTGGTCCTTATACTTCATAGTGTTAAAATGCATCAGATAATATTGTTCTGTTTTGTTGTTTGAATATACTGTACGATACCAAGGATCAAACATTAAAGTCTATAACCACAATTCCCTCTATTTTTCTGTCGTGATGTGGGGGGAGTTGAACACATTTGTGCCTCATGAATGTTGAAGATGAATGATTATATTTCTGTGACATGTGATGAAGATTGACATAACTGGGGGGGATACAGAGTAGTTATGTGGTAAATAATGTATTACACTTAATACTTTGACACTGCTGACACCTAGTGGCAGTCAGGTAATCTTAGTGATAGTTTTGTTTGTTTATTTGTTATCTTTTGTACGGTTTGGGAATTTTAAAAGTGAGATGTGCTTGAATAGTAGCACAAAGAAATATTTTTAAAAGATAGAAGTTTTTGCAGAAGCAACTTTTGAATGAAAAGTGCTGCCTGATTCAATGGCTGTTGTCATGTTTGGCACAGACGGTTCAGCTAAGACTTCATTTGGACCAAGAGTTTTGGGAAACATAGTGCATCGTTAGAAAAAAGCTACTGGCAGTATCCTAATCAATGCAGCCCAAGCTGACAAAATATCTCATGATGTTTCTTGCTCTCTAAATCAAGTACAAACCTTACAATTATTTGAATAAACCAGGGAAAAGATCACTTTTTAGTTTACCTGGCCGTAGCCCACATATGAATGCAATATATAATATGATATGAAATATGGCCTACTGCAATTTTCAAAATGCAGTATTTGTTAAAATCGGAATATCTGTTAAAGGCAAAATGTTTGTCAAAATACCTTTTTAAATTAAATATTGTGGTGCTGCAGAGATGTTCTGGCCTACACATATATATACACATATACTACAGAAAAATCACATCATATCATTTTGATGTTTTTCAATGAAACTGAGAGTAATGATATAAAAATGATCATTCCCTCTAATTTGGCACATCAGATCTCAATTGCAATATCAGTCAAAATAATCGCAATTATATATTTTTTCAAAATCGTGCCATAGTCACAAGCCCAATAGGTTGGGGACATGTCATACAGTGTTAGAAACTGCAGGCTTATTTCTCCCTCCTCTCCAAAAGAGGCCCTGAGTGGTAGTTCAGACACGTCTGGTAACCTCCCAACTTATAAATAGAGGTCTGGATGAGGATTTCCTCCTCTTTGTGAATGAATTTCAGTGCAAACTGACAATAAAGTTGTATCGTATCGTATTGTACAACAGGTCATTTTATACAGTGAGGTCAAATTTCAAAGAATGGTCTCACTACGATGAAATGGCTACTATGGGGACTAACATCATCACACATGAATACCATGGGGCTCACTGGATCAGCAAGAGTCTCAGCTTTACAGTGACACACAATTTATGTAATTCCAAGACTGTTTAGGGACCTCAGTATGCAGAAATATTCAAATACATAATTTTAGAATAGGCGAAAATAACACATTTATACTGCATTCAAAAAACTGCCTGTTTTTCTGCATGTGATTATCATAAAGTGGGCATGTCTGTAAACGGGAGACTCGTGGGTACCCATAGAACCCATTTTCATTCACATATCTTGAGGTCAGAAGTCAAGGGACCCCTTTGAAAATGGCCATGCCAGTTTTTCCTCACCAAAATTTAGCCTAACTTTGGAGCGTTAGTTAGCCTCCTTCCCGACATGCTAGCATGACATGGTTGGATTCTTCAGGTTTTCTAGTTTTAAGTCGGTCGGGATCCGGGTCTCAAAGGGTTAATAATATTATGATAAAGTAAATGTTGATTAATCATTATATTATATTATGTACATTTGTGGTACTTTAATATGCACACATTTAGCATGATTTAAAGGCTGAATATATGATGTTTTGCAAGATATTGTAATTTCTTTCTTTCTTTGTTTTAGATCCATGGCAATCATCATCAACTTCACATTATTTCCTGGCTAGATAAATGGCACAAGTGATTGTAACCCTCATTTCCTGGTGGTTTGTTGCTCCAGTTAGAACCTTAAATCCATGTGATAATAATAATATGTGGTGCATGGATTAATGTTTCCTCAGCGTGTATCCATCAATCTATTGTTTGTTCTTCCTCTTGAAAGTGTTAGTGGACAAAGCTGTGGCTCTTTCACTTGTAAGCAGTGATATCATCATGCATAAGCAGCTAAACGGGCCCAGTACCGACTGTTACAAGTTGAGTTGTCACATATTCTTGTGGTGAACATGGCTTTAAATACCCAAACGACATGGTGGCACTAACTCAAGAGTTCTTCAGCTCTGTTACAGCTAGCTACACTGCTCTGTTGCATGTGTTGAGTTCACAAAATTATTTGAGTATTTACACACGTGGGCAAAATTGTTGGTACCCTTCCGTTAAAGAAAGAAAAACCCACAATGGTCACTGAAATAACTTGAAACTGACAAAAGTAATAATAAATATTGAATTGTGGTTCAACAGAATCATTTTAAAAAACAAACTAATGAAACTGGCCTGGACAAAAATGATGGTACCCCTAGAAAAGATTGTAAATAATTTGACCATAGGGACATGTTAAACTAAGGTGTGTCCTGTAAATAGCATCACAGGTGTCTTCAAACTTTTAATCAGTCAGTCTGCCTATTTAAAGGGTCAAAAGAAGTCACTGTGCTGTTTGGTATCATGGTGTGTACCACACTGAACATGGACCACAGAAAGCTAAGGAGAGAGTTGTCTCGGGAGGTTAGAAGGACAATTATAGACAAGCATGTTAAAGGTAAAGGCTA
>CAKALU010038201.1:0-14317 GCA_916700995.1 Hozukius guyotensis
TATAGTCCCGGGACAATCCTGGTTTAATCCCGGTATAATCCCGGTACAGTCCCGGTACCGGTACGGTTCCGGTATAGTCCCGGTATAATCCCGGTGCAGTCCCGGTACAGTCCCGGTATAATCCCGGTACAGTCCCGGTACAGTTCCGGTATAGTCCCGGTATATCAGCCCTCAGAGGCCGGTTGGGTTCTGGCTTCAATGGAGACATTAATCAATCTGACCGGTCATCTGCTGCTCTGCTGGATTACTCTGTTTTCTGCTGGAGGAGGCCGGTTAACGGTACATCACTCCGGTTCCGGTAGGACACCGATCAGCAAACCGGTCTGAACTTCCTGAGGTATGATATGATATGATATGATAAGATATGGTATGGTATGGTATGGTATGATATGGTATGATGTATTATATGATATCATATGATATGGTATGGTATTGTATGGTATATGAGGGATAATGTACAGTGAGCCGGTCATTATTGTGATATAAACCCTGTCCCTGATCTCTGTACATTATCACTTCTAATGAGTTTCCTGCCTGATTGTTCAGTTCAGACAACTTTATTTATCCCCAAGGGGGCAATCCATTTGTAGCATTCCCAGTCCATACATCCATACATACAACAGACAACCAATCATTGTTGATTGTAAACATGTAGTGAATCCTTGTAAAGGAGATTTATGCTTCTAGTGTTTTATTGTTTACTGTTTTTTTTTTTACTGTGGTATCGAATCAAATCGTGTAATCTCACTGGTTCTGGTATCCACTGCTATATTCTGGTATTTTGACATCCCATAGTGTTCCTATGGGAACTGACAAAACACATAAAGTGGATTATTGCGGCCGGTTGAAAAATTTTGGGTTCACCTAAAGTATGGTCTGGAGCCCTGAAAGTCATAGTATAGTATGTCATAAAAAGTAAAAAAAAAAAAAAGTCATAGTATAATATGTCATTAATAGTAAAAAAAAACATAACTGTATATGTCATAAAAAGTAAAAACAGGTCATAGTATAGTATGTCATTAAAAGTAAAAAAAAAAGTCATAGTATAATATATCATAAAAAGTCATAAAAAAGTCATAGTATGTTATAAAAAATAAAAAGTTATAGTATAATATGTCATAAAAAGTAAAAAAGTCATAGTATAGTAAGTCATGAAAAGTACAATAAAGGTCATAGTATAGTACGTTGCTGTTTTTACTCTTTAGAGCTGCTTAAACACAGTAGAGAACACAGCTGGACTTCACTGTGTTGGTAGTTTATTATTAATCTTTTAAAGGAATAGTTTGACATTTTATTCACTGAGATTATTTGATTTTCTCACATTAAAGCATCCAGACTGGAAACGTAGAAACAGCGAGTAGATCTCTGTAACAGGATCCACCTCCCGTCACCTCTGGACCTCTGTGATGTACCGCAGCACATCTGGATCGTTCAGTCTGGTTCTGACATCCAGAGTCTTAGTCATGTCAAATAGATATGGATCTTTTCTGTCCTCTTATTATTCTTTGTCTAACTATATGGGGGATAATTGTGCTTCAAGTTTTAGAACTACAGTTCCCATAATGCTTTGGGAGATGTAAACAGGAAGTATCTCACTTGCAACAATCATATTGAAAATAAGAGTTAGAGATCAGCTATTTAACCAGACTACAGCGCTCCAAACGGACGCAGGATACGTGAGGCAGCGTCACGTGAACACGTAGTTAACACCTTAAATTAAGATTCTCTTTAAAGTCCAAGTTAAGGTTTCCTTAAAATAAAACCAGTTGCACAAAACATCCTTAAATCTTCTCATTAAGGTTTCCTTAAAATGTTCACGTAAGTATTTCATGTTTTTGCCTTATCTTGGTCTTATACTTAAGGAATCCCTTAACCTCTGAACCTCTCTGATGTAACGCAGCACATCTGGATATTGTACAAAAACGACAAGTTGAGTTCCAGATAGGGATGCTCATTTTGAAAAATGTTCTTAACCATTAACCGACCCTCGTTAACCGATTATTAACCGTTAACCAACCAAATTTGTGCGTCTCATGCATCGGTTAAAATGCTTAATGTCGGTTAACGGTTAAACGGTTAATTATGGTCATCCCTGGTTCCAGATGTGACTCCAGGACTCACTGCTGCTGAAGATGAATAAGAACCAAACGGCACACTGAGGCCTCGCTGTCCTTTTTAATATTTGAAGGAAAAACATCAGATAAAATGCGACAGCTCTCACGTTTACATCGTCCAGTCGGCCATCATATCACAGATGTCAGTGTTCTTTGAGGTTACGTATGATGCACTCACACACAAACAGACACCGTTATATTATTGTGGATCTTCTGCCGGAGCAGCTCAGGAGTCTCTGTTTTAAAGAGTTCATGGTTTCGCTACAGCAGACACCTTTAATAGATCCTCCCACGTTGCTCTGCTTAACTTATTTTTCAAAATGAACTACATGTCAAACTCAGTGCGGATATTCATCGAGGTGCAACACGACTGCTCCAGTCGCCTCTAACATCTAAAGTCCTGCAGGTTTTTACAAGTCCTTCATCACCACGCCGGTTCTTCGTCACTGCTGTTGTGCAATGGTTTATACACGGCTGAAGGATTTATGAGACGTGTAAATGTATTTAAATGTTCGGGAGGTATGTGAGGATGAAGATAGTCCAAACTTCAGCTCTCAGCAGCCAGAGAACGATCCGATAGAGACACCAGAGGAAGTCCGAGAGGAGTTTCAGGAGAAATTCATCAGGACCGTCAGGAACACGTAGAATCTGTCAGGGAGCTTTGGAAACCATTCAAATATGTTTTGAACCTGTTAGACCTTTAACATACAGTTAGTATATTAGAGATTCATCAAAATGACCAAAGAAAGATCAATAAAACAGCTATTAGTTGTCTGTTGTTGTTGCAGGTTTCTGAACTTGTCTTGTATGAACAGGGCTAGACATTAACGCTTGCTCGGGGCAAGTAAACGCTGTGTTTGGGCTAATGCCTCATGTAGTTGTCTGATCGGGCAAGTGAAAAATAAATGTGATCTTTATTAGTGATGATGCCCTGATATTCAGTAGAAATATACGTTCAGGAGATCAGGAGATTAAAGCTTTCATTGGAGTGCCCAGAGTACGCACGGCCGACGTGACGTTACGTTACAAACAGCGCTCTGAATTTACCAACGGTCCAGTTTGTCAGAGAGCGTTCTGGTGCTCCGAGTGATTACGAACGATAGTTAGTTGGTTAGTTGAAGGAGAACACAGGTAACATCAGGACGATAATGTCTGTAGTTTTCGCTTCGGAGATAAGTTTTACTTTGTGACGGTAGTTTTGGGATGCTAATGTTGAGCAAAACTCATCTTTACATCCAGGAACAATAGTGTCCCCCTCTTTTGTTTTCCTCTGTCCTGTGTCTCCTCAGTCTCCGTCTTTCACGGTCTCTCTACCGTTGGATCTGTGTAACTCAGCCGAGCTGACCAACCTGGTGATGTCACAGGTACTACATCATGGCGGCGCTCTTGACACAAAAGATGAAACAAAGCTTCTTTTTTCTCTTAAATGCTGACATCTGTCATGTTTGTTATATAATTGTTCTTTAGAGTGGAAATCCCTTCAGTAAACCAGCTTAACTTGGGGTGTGTTTTACAACGATCAGCAAGGTCAAATTACTGTTTCTGTCAATGGAGTCTGGTGGCTTTGAGGAAAGCATATTAATGTAAGTTTTGTACTTTAATAAATTCTAATAATGCTTAAATCCCTGTAGATTTTATACATTTTTCATTTCCGACAAGTAAGTTTGGCTATCGAGCAAATAAAACATCTCATCTACTGGCTGAAAAAGCTTAATGTCAAGTCCTGATGAGCTCCTGTTAGAGCTGTTAGATGTCCACCAGAACCTCCAGAAATCAACCAACTGTCAGGAACAAACTTTAGATTTCTATACAAGCTTTTTGACAAATAACAAATTAAATTATAGGAACATTCAGGAACCAGTCAGACTCATTAGAGGTTTATCCAGACTCTTAGAGGAAATACCTGGAACCTGTCATGTTATGCAGGAACCTACTGGAACCTTTAGAAATCCATCAGGACTGTTGAGAAGCTGTAGAATCCGTCAGGATCTTTAGAAACCCATCAAAGTTGTTTTGAACCTGTTAGACCTTTTTAAAGAACATAAAAAACTATACAGAGTCCAGCAGAATATTTATTTATCTGCATTTAGAAAGCTCAAAATAACTATTAGAACTACGATGAGTTCATCCCCAGGAACCTGTCAGAACCGCTGCATGTCCTCTAGAACCTTTAGGAATGCATCAACTGTCAGGAACCTGTTACAACCGTTAGACAAATAACAGAAATTATAGGAACCGGTGCAGGAACCTTTAGAAATCCATCAGGAGGGTTCATCTGTCAGAACCATCAGCACTTTTAGAAGCCTTTTACGTGGCAGTAGGCCTCCAACGAGGAGAAGACGATGTACATCAACCACAGGCTGAAGAACAGGCAGCTGGTGAGGATCTTGGGGACTCTGGGTCCGCCGAGCTCCCCGCCGATCTCGGGCCGGCGCCGGTATATGAGGACGAAGATGGTGATGAAGGCGAAGATGGTGAAGAGCGTGACGGAGAAGGCGAGCGTGCCCGGGTCGACTCTGAACTCCTGACCCTTAGAGTAGTGGTAGATGGCGGCGATGGACCAGGCCACGCCGATACCCAGGAAGACGTTGACGGCGTTACTTCCTGTCACGTTGCCGATGGAGGCGTCGGCGTATTGGTCCTGGATGGCGGACACCTTACTGGCGAAGGTGTCTGAGTCGGAGAGAAAGTGGAGAGGAGTGTTTTAGATCCATCAAGTTGCTGCAAACTTTGGCCTGTAGTCCAAACTAGAGCTGGACGGTTCACTACAGTACCTCCTGATTCAATACCATCATGATACATAGGTGTCGATTTGATATGTATTGCGAGTTTTAAGTATTGCGATTCAATATTTATTTACTAGTAGAAGGAAGTCACTGCTTTTATTGTTGTAGTCTGAGTAACGTGACGTCATATCCGTTCGGTATCCGTCAACCGAAACAAACCTCAGAAAGTCTAAAACGTCGGAGCGTCAGCGTGGATACGACCTGCACCCCCCCATGTTAAATCCAGCGTGGTAAACACTACACACCCAGTAAAGGATGGAAACACTTTGGGTTTCACACATTGACAGGAAAAGCAGAGCTAGACAGAGCAGAGCTAAAGCTGCATGCTAACATCTAAAAAAGGCCAAAATATGTCGAAAATAAGGCTGAAAAAAGTCAGAAAAAAAGCCGAAATATGTCCGCAAAAAAATCTTTAAAAAAGGCCGAAATATATCAAAATAAATTCTGAAATATGTCCGGAAAAATGCCGAAAAAATGCCAAAGTATGACCATAATATGGCCCAAAAATATGCCCAACATAAAATGCCAAATATGTTCAACAAAAGTCCAAAATATGTCAGAAAAAAGGCAGATATCTGACTTCTGAATAAAAGTCTGAAAAACGTCCAAAAAAAGTGTGAAAAGTTAGCAGGAAACGTTGTGGTCGAGCCGGCCGTCGCTTCCATCTCCGTGGTCAAATGGGCCAACGCTACGACTGTAGAGCACCCATATACTGACATTTTTGTTAAATGCATTGAAACGGCCCCGATGGAGCTGACCATGGATGGATAAAGAGAACGGAGCTGACGGGAGAGCTAGAGACCACCCTGGAGAAGTTAGAGGAAGTAGACACGTGGGACTACGTCCGCTTTTCAAAATAAGGTGTTAACAAAGGGAACTGTTTATACAAAATACATCTATGGAAATCAGATTGATGGATTATATTCACCAGAAGTATAAAACATTACAAATTAAAAAGAAAACCCCACTAATCTGTGAGGGAAGTGTCTTTATTCTTTGATTTCTAGGTTGCTGGATAATAGTTCCTGACAATGATCCTGATATATTTGACTTCAGGACATCTCTGACTACATACATGCTGGAAATCAAACATTTTTACTAGATTCATTTAGAGATTTTCCAAAGTAAAAGTCCCTAGAAGTGTATGATTCAACTTTTTCCCTTCATGGTCTAGTGGTAAAAAAGTTAACAACAATCACAATAAATCGCAATACTTAAAAATCACAATACATATCGAATCGGCACCCAGGTATGGTGACAGTATAGACTCAGGAGATAGGTGGATCGTCCAGCTCTAGTAGGATGACGTCTCTGTTCCGTTTAAAGCTGTCAGACTCTGAATGATTTCACTAATCTTGTGAAGTTGTTTTTAGACGACAGCGTCTGCTAAATGAATGTTCTGTGTTTTACTGTAACTGAAGTGAGGTTTGTAACAGACCTGGTACAGATGTGCCCAGAGCTACGAACACCACCGCGGTGACGGAGTCTTTGAGGCCGACGGTGCAGCCGAAATGCGACGCCAGGTCGCCGATGACCGCCGTCAGCATGCCGATGACGGAGATGGAGACGACGAAGCACGCCCAGCCGTTCAGGTAGTCGGTGGGGGGGACTAAGGCGAACAGAATCTTCCAGAAGACGGTGAGGAAGTGCATGACGTAGTCGAAACAGGAGGGCAGCTTCTCCTCTCCACATTCATCATCGTCACCTGGGCAGGAGAGGGAGGCAGAGCCAGGGGTCAACAAGCTGGTCGGTTTCATCTACAAACACTTTTATTTCTGTGAGTCATTAATGGAGCCGGATTTCTTTATCTGTCCTCGTCTGAACGACCCCTCCATCTACGAGAGGAAACAAATTGGGGTGACCTTCTTACCAGAGCTGACCGTGATGGCGTCCACAAACTGCTCTCTCCAGCTGTTGGTCCCGATCACCAGCGCCAGGTTGGTCTTCTTCAGGAGTTTATCCACGGTGCTCTGAAAAGGTCAAACAGTGACACGGTCAGATCCTGTTCCTGCTGATCTTTTTACGGATCATCCCATCAGTTTGGTCATCTGAACACGGATGTTACGCTTTAGATTTGACTGTTTGTGTTTATTTTAGGGCCGTCAAAGATAACACGTTAACGCAAATATGTTTTAACGCCACTAATTTCTTTAACGCATCAATGCAACTTGTGATTTTTGGGTTGCAGCGGCTCAGTTTTAAAGCTTGAGTGAAGATACTGGTATCATATAAAATCAAAGGTTAAGAAACGTGTGGTAAATTGTAAATTGTAAATAATAGTAATAATACACAATTAAAACTCCGTACTGTATTCATTCATGGAGCTCTGCAAGTCACTGCATGTTCTAGAACACTGTCCGGCACATATTTCAGAATAAAAGCCTCGTGTTAACAAATGAAGAAATTCTGTCCACAGAAAAAACGCTTGAGGGCTTTTATTTTGAAATGAAAGCAGGAAGTGTTGATTTAAAAATAAGTCTTTACTTTTTTTCATTTCCGTAACATTTTCTACTGATAGACATCGAAACTGTAGTAATGTAGCTGGTATGATGTCAATATACTGTCAATAAATCACCTTCACTGTCTATTGTTGCTGTGAGACGCGTGCGGCACGCGTCAAAAATAGGCGAGACCTCTATTCTCTAGAAGAGACGCAGCTGAGACGTGCGTCTTACGCGGGCAGTGTGGCTGCTCTAACCTGTTAACACGGACGCCGAAATAAAAAACAACAGGTAACGCAGCCGCCACGCTGCTGACGTTCCTGGTGTGTCCCAGGCTTAAAGGTCTCCGTTTCTGTCCATCCAGACTAAAACGTAACCCCGAAGTTAAAAACTAAAACGGGGCCAGCAGCGTTGTCAAACGGCTCCACTTTAGGGGATCGAAAACGCCCGAGTAGTGTGGACACTAGACACGAACGTAGTAAAAGTTCTGCGTTTTAAAAGGAAAATGTATTAGTGTGGATGTAGCCTTAAAGACTTTGGACGGATCAGGTGTGAATTCAGAATATAAAGAAGAAAGAAAAATGTGTTTAATACTTGGTTTATAGGCCTCCGTTTTAATTTTCAGATTATGAATTGTGGGGTTGATTTATTTGTTAACGGTAACGTGTTGGATTTTGAGATGTTGGACACAAAAATAGCAGATTGTTTACAAACTAATATAATAATAAAATTCAATCAATCAATTCAAAGTTAATGAGATAATAACGAGTTAATGCAAATTTGTTTTAACGCAACTTGTGATTTTTATGTTGTAGCGGGCTCAGTTTTAAAGTTAGAGTGAAGATCCTGACATCATAGTAAACTATAAAACCTGATGAATCCATCGGTACCAACCATGTCATACTAGCTAGTCATGAAGGAGGATAAATAACGCTCCAAACTTGCGCTAAATTTTGGCGAGGAAAAACTGTCATGGCCATTTTCAAAGGGGTCTGGTTTGCCATGTTATGATTTGAGCATATTGTTCTATGCTAAATGCAGTACCTGTGAGGGTTTCTGGACAATATCTCTCATTGTTTTGTGTTGTTAACTGATTTACAATAATAAATATATACATACATTTTGCATAAAGCACCATATTTGTCCACTCCCATGTTGATAAGAGTATTACATACTTGACTAATCTCCCTTTAAGGTTCATTTAGAACAGATAAAAAATATGCGATTAATCACGATTAACTATTTTAATCGATTGACAGCCCTAATATTTATTTCGATGTTTTAATTATGACACCGTTTTAAAGGGAAACTGATCCCACCTTGAACTCGTACGACTCCTCGATGACGACCTCCAGTTTGATGTGCTCGCCCAGCATCGGTCGGCCCATCTCCGCGATCCGCCTCTCCTCCTCCTCCTTCTTGGTCAGAACCTCCTCACCTCCCTCCTCTGAGGGGGGAGACAGAGAGACAGAGAGACAGAGAGACAGATAGACAGAGAGACAGAGAGACAGAGAGACAGAGAGACAGATAGACAGAGAGGGTTTAATGGTAAAACTCATCATCACTGATGCTTCACAGTCAACAAGGATCAGAACAACGCAGGAGGAGTGGGATGGGTGGATGGATTTCATGGAAGATAGATGAATGGAGATGGACAGATAGGTGGTGGACAGACAGATGGACGTACCTGTGATGTTGATGATGGCGGAGGGGGCAGGGTGGTCTCGTCCCTGGACCTTCCTATAGACGTCTCCACCTGAACAGGGAACCAGAATCTGAACCTGAGCCAGAGAAAGTCCTGGAACACCACGGCCTCCGTACAACGACAACAACGACTAAAACAACATCTGGGAAAGATGAACGCTGTAAAAATCGGATGACTTTCATCCGTTCAAGCCAGTTTTTAACTGGATGGAGGAACTCCAGCGTCGGTGTTGGACAGACTCTCTGTGAGCGTTTAACGTCCGGCGGTGTGTTTTCACTCAGCCGTGTGGTGATGACGCTGGAACAAACCTCAACAACATGATGAATAATCTGAGATTATGATAATAACAGCTGCTTCGTCTTCATATGGATCCATGAAGCTGGAGAGAAAAATGTTGACATGACCAACAGGAAGTTTGTCTGAAACTAAATAAAAAAAAACAACACAGAGCATGCTCAGTGAGACGTGACCTCAGAGGAGATGATTTCCCATCAGCCTCAGCGGTTGAAGAGGTCAGAGGTCGAGTCAGTCGGTGAAGAGAAGAGCATCATCGCACCACAGGGTCTGTGAGGTCAGCAGTGGTTGACGTGCAGCGTTGATGCGTGTAGTCAGTTATTGGGACCAATCAGACGTTTTTTTTGCGTAGAGCTTCAGACTTGTTGGATTATTTTCAAATGCAACCTTAATAACGATCATAACGCGTTAACGCAAATTAATTTAACGCCACTAATTTCTTCAATGCAACTTGTGATTTTTAAGTTCAGTTTTAAAGCTAGAGTGAAGATCCTGGTATAATATAAAACTATAAAACCTGATGGATCCATCGGTACCAACCATGTCATACTAGCTTGTCATGAAGGAGGTTAAATAACGCTACAAAGTTACACTAAATGTTGTCGAGGAAAAAGTGTCATGTCCATTTTCAAAGGGGTCCCTTGACCTCTGACCTCCAGATCAGTGAATGTAAATGGGTTCTATGGGTACCCACGAGTCTCCCCTTTACAGACATGCCCACTTTATGATAATCACATGCAGTTTGGGGCAAGTCATAGTCAAGTCAGCACACTGACACACTGACAGCTGTTGTTGCCTGTTGGGCTGCAGTTTACCATGTTATGATCTGAGCATATTGTTTTATGCTAAATGCAGTACCTGTGAGGGTTTCTGGACAATATATATATATATAATATATATATATATGTGTGATTAAGATGTGTTTAAATATTATAATCAGTTGACAGCTCTAGTTTTTATTCAACGTAACTTTCATTAACGGTCGCTCGATATACTACGTCACTCGCCGCAGCCGTCCGCAGATTTACAAACGTATTTGTGTTACGTCAAAGTGAAACATAACCTGCAACAAAATACCTTTTTTCCTTCCAAACATAATTGAGAATGCAGTTTAGTTGTATGGGAACGTAGTTTTTAGGAGAAATAAAGGAAAAACTTGCAGAAGGGTAAAAGCGCCTGAAAAACCCCAAATGATTCGGGCGTCGTTGAAATATTAGGGTCTTATTGTTGACATTGGTTGGTATTTATTTGTATTTGTGAACACCATAGATGACTCACGAATCGTCGCACAGATCCGTAAATCTCGTTTTTATTTGTTCTCACATTTGTCACCAGCATTGACACTAGTTTGTCTCCATAAATGAGACGTCCGCTACCAGTTGTGATCCAGCCAGGAGAACATTTCATATGTATAGATTGAATGATAAACGTGAGGTTTCGCTCTGACGTGAAGGTGCTGCATCTCTGTTATTGTACATGTTGTTGTTTTAAAGTGTAGAAACACTTTAAAGCAGACATATCCACCTCTGAGAGGAGTCTTACCATAACGCTGTTGGTCTGGTAAGAAGTCAAACAGGATCAGTTAACTCAGATCAACAGGAAACGTTCCCGTATGACATCACTAGAAATGAGTCTGTGTTTGTGTTCACTCACCTGTTTTCACGAATCCACCTGAAAGATTAGAAAATATGAAACAGGAAGTCAACATTAGTTCTGATTTTACATTTTCATTCTTCATTTTAATAATATAGAAACTGTATTTGAATGCTGGCGGAGATCTGATGAATGAATTAATAAGACAGAATGAGAAACAGTCAGCAGGACAGAAAAAGAGGAAGATTAAAGCAGCTTACCGACTTCCTGAAGCAACATGGCTGAAGAGAAGAAACAAGACGAAGCAGAAAAACAAAAGAGATGAAAACAAACTAGAAGTTAAAGAAAGAACTCGGCTCATTTTAGTTTGGTTTGGTCTCATTTAAAATCATATCAACATTTTTCATCATCCCTCCAGTCCAGCAGTCAGCAACCTGCAGCTCTTTAGCCCCTCTCCAGTGGCTCCCTGTGGAGTTCTAAAAATGGATATGAATAACTGTTTTTTGTTTACATTTTTATTTATCATTGTTGTAGTTCTATGTACTGTGAGTATTAGGGCCACATTGAGGAAAAAAAAAAAAATCTGAGATTTCGAGAATAAAGTCGTTATATTACGATAAAAAAGTTATAATATTATAAAGTAGTAATTTTACGTGTTATTTTCTTATTTTTCGTAAAGTTATGACTTTATTTTCGTTAAGTTATGACTTTTTTCTTGTCGTTAAGTTATGACTTTATTCTCGTAATATTACGACTTTTTTTCTCGTAAAGTTATGACTTTATTCTTGTAAAGTTACGACTTTTTTCTCGTAATATTATGACTTTATTCTCGTAATATTATGACTTTATTCTTGTAAAGTTATGACTTTATTCTCGTAATATTACGACTTTTGTTCTTGGAAAGTTATGACTATTTTCGTAATATTACGACTTTTTTTTCTCGTTAAGTTATGACTTTATTCTCGTAATATTACGACTTTTTATTCTCGTAATATTATGACTTTATTCTCGTAAAGTTATGACTTTATTCTCGTAATATTACGACTTTTGTTCTTGGAAAGTTATGACTATTTTCGTAATATTACGACTTTTTTTTCTCCTTAAGTTATAACTTTATTCTTGTAATATTACGACTTTTTATTCTCGTAATATTATGACTTTTTTCTCGTAAAATTATGACTATTCTCGTAATATTACGATTTTTTTTCTCGTTAAGTTATGACTTTATTCTTGTAATATTCTGACTTTTTTTCTCGTAAAGTTATGACTTTATTCTCGTTAAGTTATGACATTTTTCTTGTAATATTACGACTTTTTATTCTCGTAAAGTTATGACTTTATTCTCGTAAAGTTACGACTTTTTTCTTGTAATATTATGACTTTATTCTGAAATTCGATTTTTTCTATATGATATTCTTCTCTTTTTTTTGCCTAAAATGGCTCCTTTGATAGTAAAGGTTGCAGACCCCTGGTCTAGACAAACAAGTCATTTGTAACTGAAAATTATTTGTTTATGGCCGTTCATCTAGAAAATTCTCTGTCCTGATCCGGCTAACTGAGAATAAACCTGTACGTTAAACAGACATCATCAATCAAATGAAGATAAAGAAGAACTGGGCCCTGAACGCCACATTGATGAACATGAAGAGAAAGCGTGTTGGACTGTGAGACGTAACGTCCCTGTGAGTTAAAACCTGTAAATACTGCTGACGGTCCTGGATGCTGTTTAGTGTTTAATGTGACATTAGACGAATACACACACAGGCAGGTTTAATACGACAGGGACAAACAGACAGTACACCTGTCCTCACGTGTCCTAAACTGTCCCACCATGTCCCAACCAGTCATAACCAGTCCCCTTCTGTCCTGTAAACAGTCCTAATTAGCCTCAACTTCTCTTGACTGGTTACTGGTTCCAAACCAGTTCAGACTGGTTCTATAAACCTTCCAATAATAGCTCTGACCAATAGGGTTGTGACACAACCGCGTCAAATGATATCAGCCGATTGAATGGGCGTTATCAGTGTTTTTATCAGACTCATTGATCTGGGTAAGAGGGGGCCTGCTGCACCTACTAGTAGGTTCAGAATACAAGGAGCCGACCTCTAGCGGCCGTAGTGATTATAACAGGAACAAAGGAGGAAGTCAGGTGACGTAGTATCGACCTCTTCTCTGTTAGTAACCATGGTGACGTGTTTAGTGGGCGGAGCGTTAAGTGGAGGCAGAATAATTCTCTGAACACGTTAGCTAACGCTGGCTAGCAAGTATTGTTGTCTTGTTTTTTTAACAATGGCTGAAGAAAATCCTAGTTTCTCTCAATATATGCCGTCACTCACTCTCCAGGATCACCAGTGGTAGTTGAGAACGTTAACATGAACTAACGGGACCAGATTAGCCGACCCCTACGCCGCTGGAGACTACTGCAGGAGGAGGAGACGGCTGGATAACGCTAGTTAGCTGGCTAGATTGTCTGGCTCCGGAACTGGCTAGTTAACTAGCTAGCTTGTCCGGAGACTGACAAGCTAGCTAGCTAACGCCTGCTCTCCTCCTGGTGAAGTCGTCTCCTGGCGGCGAGGAGTGAGGCAGAGGGACCGTGTCCCAGCGCTGTCCTCGGTTGGACTCATTTCCTGTAGCATGGTGGAATTAGCAAGCTAGCTAGCTAACTAGCCAGTAACTAAATGAGTAACAACTTAATGCTTCGTCCTCACACTCTGGTCCCAGCGTAGGAAAGCACCGTGCTATCACCAGATGAGTTCGTTCACCTCATTTTCTGTGTTTCATGACAGCATGGTGGAATTAGCGAGCTAAGCTAGCTAAGTAGCCAGCCGTCCGTCCACAGTTTGTCATCTCTAATGTCTGTGATATCTGGATTCTGGCAGCCAACAACACAGCAAGAGGACATTTTAGATGTTTAACTTTAGCCCACTGCTAGCGTTAGTTAGCCTCCAGTCTTTCCTTTGTTTAGCCTCCAGGTTACACCGTGACCTCATCATGACCTCATCATGACCTCATCATGACGTTGGCTATAATGACGTTGGCTGGTGCAGTTTGGCCCGTCTGAAGCATCAGAACTGTCGTGATAACCGCTGATGGCGCCCACTCAGACGGCTGATAACATTGTGGTGAAGGAGGAGGCAGCACAGCGACAGTAACAGGAGCTAACAGGAGGAAAAGAGCGCCTCAAGGTAGAGGAAGGAAAAGTGAAAGGTCATCAGAGAGGTCAAGGTGCCTCTTCACACCTGTCCATCTCCTCTTGTTCCAACATGGCTCCTTCAGCTCTATGTAGAAGCTGGCCTGCTTATCGTACTCCTCATGGTCAATTATTCTAACTGCTATGGTCTTCCTGTGAACACAGTGGGGGGGGGGGGGGGGGTGGTCGGGGGT
>CAKALU010038201.1:14337-25803 GCA_916700995.1 Hozukius guyotensis
CGCCCGGGGCCCGGGGTCAGGGGTCATGCATTAGTTCACCAACACACATTCAAACACATTCATAGAGGCTGATAGATGCAGTATGACAGGACTCCGTCGTTATGGTGTCACCGTGGCAACGCCGTGGCAACAGGGATGAGCTCACCTCATCTGGCCTGCAGGGAGGAGGGACCAAACTCTGAGGTTAAAGTCACAATGAAACCTACAGCTACACCTCGTGGTATCCAGTCAGACACACTGCTGATTTCATTTCTGAGGTTTTGACAATAAAGTTGCAAAGTAGGAGAAACTATTTTAGGAAGTAAAGTCAGAGCTTTTCAAGTCTTGGATGGACATGAAACTTATGGAGGACAGAACCTGCCAAAATTAAAAATAAATGAATGAATAAATAAATGACTCAATAAATAAATAAATAAATAAATACAAAACTAAATAAATAAATAAATAAATAAATGACTCAATAAATAAATAAATAAATATGTCATTAAATGTAGCAAAAAATGATATTAAAAATAAATGTAGCCATTAATTAATTGATGAAATGTGACATAAATTGATATTTCTTTACTTCTAAAGAAACGTAAAATAAATAAGTTTGGAGAAATAAATAAAGGGTTAATTGTGAAGGGAAAATCATGCAGAAATAAATAAATAATGCAATACGCAAATGACCCAATAACGTGTACTCCTTGATCTGACATTTTCAACTTAAATCAGTTGTTACAGTTGTCAAGACGCCGTCTATGCATCATGCTGGCATGGCACTGCTGATCTCTGATAAATATTGATTTGATTATCTCATCTCAATAACAAAGCTTGTTTTCTCGAGCGTTAATAAAATTACTGCGAGCATGGCTGTTCTGGGCTTCCGTAGAGATTACTGTAAAAACATGATGATTCTCAAGTTCTGCAGCGTCTTTTTCTCTGATTTCTACGTGGATTTATGGACGTTTATCGTGACATCAGAGGTAATGATATCCTGGGGAAGTGTAAGTCACACTGAATGATATCAGCCTGTTCACATTTCACTGAGTGATGAAGAGGAGGAGGAGGAGAGTTTTGACGCAGTGTGCTCTGACATTCATTGTGACTTTAACTGTCTAAATATCTTCGACAGATTGATCGGTGTTGTTTCTCCCTGTGAGGTGTTGAGGTGAGCTTGTGTTAACAGAGGTTAAAGGTCATTAGTGAAGAGGGCGGGGTTACAGCACAGGAAGGCGACGCCCCCACCTTTCCTCTCACTCATCTCCAGCAGCCGAGGCTCTCCCATCTCTAGGAAGAAGTTCTTGTTTTTCTCATATTCTTCATCATCAATTATATTGATCTGAATAGTTTTGCTGAAACAGAAAAAGCAGACAGACAGATAGAAAGGTTGCAGGAGGAGGAGAAGTGTGCAGACGTTCTGAGGCGTGATGAAGAAAACACGGTGGATAAAAGGTGGATGATGTCAGAGACGGTGTTGGAGGTGGTGGAGACGGCAGGAAAACAAAACAACATTTAGAGAAACATTTCCTGAAAGAGAAGCACTGATGGTGATTGGCTCAACTCCAACCCAGCTGACAGAAAAAATGTTAGCGTTTTACGTTTCTGCAAACCACGGATACGTTGAATGTCTACGTTTTTGAACCAGAAATAATAGTTTCATAAATACGTTTCATATCAGCCTCGTATCACACTTACAGAAACGCACAATATAACAACGTGATAAAAACATGGTTAACGTTTAGGCAATAACACTGCTAGGTTAAGGTTAGAAAAAACATCATGGTTTGTGTTAAAACAATAACATAATAACGTAATGTAATAGTGTAACGACATAACGTAACGTCACGTAACATAAGAATGTAACGTAACGTCACGTAACATAAGAATGTAACAACGTAATGTAACAACGTAATGTAACACCGTAATATAACAACGTAAGGTAACGTCACTTAACTTAATGCAAGAACATAACGAAACAATGTAACAACGTAATGTAACAATGTAATGTAACAACGTAACATAATGTGACAACGTAATGTTACAACGTAATGTAACAATGTAATGCAACAATGTAATGTAACGGAATGTAACAACGGAATGCAACAACGGAATGTAATAATGGAATGTAACAATGTAATATAACGGAATGCAACAATGTAATGTAACAATGTAATGTAACAACGTAATGCAACAATGTAACAACGTAATGCAACAACGTAATGTAACAATGTAATTTAACACGTAACGTAACAACATAGTGTAACAACGTAACAATGTAATGTAACAACATAACACAACAACGTAACAACGTCACGCAACAACGTCACGCAACAACGTCACGCAACAACGTCACGTAACGTCATGCAACAACGTCACGCAACGTCACGCAACAACGTCACACAACAACGTCACGCAACAACGTCACGTAACGTCGCGCAACAACGTCACGCAACAACGTCACGCAACAACGTCACGTAACGTCGTGCAACAACGTCGCGCAACAACGTCACGCAACAACGTCACGCAACAACGTCACGCAACAACGTCACGCAACAACGTCACGCAACAACGTCACAACCGTGAATAAATAGCAAACCCCCAAAATGCCGAACTTGAGGCTTCAAAACGGCAGTCCACAAACCGATGGGTGACGTCACGGTGACTACGTCCACTTCTGATATTCAGTCCGCGGCTGCACTACGTCAGTTGCTTTGAGAGAATGCAGAAACATCGACATTCAACGTATCCGTTGTTTGCAGAAACGTACAACGCCAACATTTTTCCTGCCGACTGGGCAGCACTACTCTTCTGTCAGTGTCTGACATAATCGTATATTTGACACTTGGACTTGTGGTCAGTTCACGTTCCAGCTGGAGTTGGATCAGTGATACAGGAACAGGAACCAGAAGACCAGCTGGTGATTAGATTAAAGACGAGTGTTGAGTTTCCAGTTCAGACCAGTTTGATTTCAGGTCACAACATGATCCAACATGAAGAAAATTATGACACAGTTAGTTTGTTCTGCCTTCAGTGTTGGAGGCTTCACTGGGCTGCAGGCTACAGCAGCCCTCATTGGACAGATACACTGAGAGTGTATGTGTGTGTGTGTGCGTGTGTGCGTGTGTGCGTGCGCGCCAGCGGCGTGGAAACAGAAAGTCGCCTTCATCCATTTCCATGTTTATTTAATATCAGCAGATTGATGGTTTGGAGGTTTCAGGACACGTTCTCTGGTCACAGTTTTAGAAAACGTCGACCAAACTAAAGAATAAGAATTGATATCCTGATTGATATTAAACGACCTGAAGATGATGTAAAACAGTTATTAAGGGGGACTAAAACTAGGAGCTAAAAGAGGCTAAAAAACAGTTTCTCTGCATTCACAACCAAAGACATGTTACTCTAACACGGAGTCACTAGATTTAATATTAATATGAGTGGATCTGCTCATTATCTCTGCATCTTTGACTGGAGCCAGATCAGTTTTCTTTAGAGGGAAACCGACAGAAGTGGAAATAAAGCGTGTGGTGAGGTTTGGACGGTGGCTGCCGGCCAGCGGCGACCTCCCTCGTGGTCGACGCCGCTGAGAGGAACCGGCTGCAGTCATCTGTCTGCTTTATGGGCTGAGCTCTGGACGAAGAGCAGGATCCCGCTGCTGCTCAACGCCGGCTGCCTAATAAGGAAGAGAGCTGCGTGATGTTTATCTGCCGACACGCCAGCAGCCCGTTAGGACTAACAGCGGGACAAAAGACATCTGAGACACCCAGCTGGAGATCCTCTCACACACAGAGAGAAGATGGAACAAGTGGGAGAAACAGAAAGTCTGCAGCCGGTCAACAAACATCCAACAACCACTTCAACCCCGACAACAACAATGGAAACACACGCTTAAAACAAATTAAATATGGTCTGTCACTAATATAAAGTCGGGGGACTCACAAGAGATGGATTAACAACACTGAGGGGCGAATTCACAAAAAGATTGTGGGGCGTTTGTGGCCGCTAAACCTGCACAAATAAGACAAAAAGAAACCACAGAGCACCGCAGAGGGTGAAATGAACCCCTAAAGGCCGAAAGTGCTAAATACTCGCCTGCCAATATTACCCATCAAAACTATTCATACCAGCAGCGATGCAAATTGAATTTTTGAAATTGCAAAAATGAATAAAAAATAAATGCCAAAATAAAAATAAATCCATAAATAAATAAAAGGGGAAATTAAAGAGAAGAGTAAATACAAGATAAATGAATAAAGAAGCTAATTAAAACAGAAATATCAATTTATGTTACATTTTATCAATTAATTAATACATTTATTTTTAATATATTTTTTACTACATTTAATGACATATTTATTAATTTATCAAGTCATTTATTTATTTATTCATTTATTTTTGATTTTGGCAGCTTCCCCTCCTCCATACAGTTATCAGACAAGTCAAAAATCGACCTAACTATCACATCAATGAAAACAATGTTGGTTAAATCATTAAAATGGAGCGTAAAAAGAAACAAGAATATTTATATTTTTCCTTTAACCTCCAAAAACCTTTTTTTAATTCACTTGCCACGAATCTGTTGATAAAATGAATTGAAACTTAA
Organism: Hozukius guyotensis; assembly: GCA_916700995.1. NCBI lineage: Eukaryota > Metazoa > Chordata > Actinopteri > Perciformes > Sebastidae > Hozukius > Hozukius guyotensis. The sequence goes on from CAKALU010038201.1 coordinate 18,923, forward strand.
TTTATTTGACTCTTCTGTTTGTCTATTTAAATGTTCCTCTGGGATAAATAGATAAATGGTTAAATGCTAAATAAATAGAGAAATAAAGGCGCTAAAGACTAAAATGATCGATTGAACGATAAATAGAAGAGTCAAATAAATCAAGTTTTAATATAAACCTCTGAAGTTGACTGGTTATAATATCTCATTTGTTTTATCTGCAACAACAACAACACAGATTATTCATTAGCTGCAGTTTGAGCTCATCTGGAGGAAAGACGTCACTCAACCTCCATGAAACTGTTAGCAAACACATTAAAACACGCTGCTGCTGCTGCTGAAACACCTGCGACCAATCAGATGCGATGGATGTTAGTCAGCTGTCAGAGGTTTGATGGAAGCTAACAGGAAGTGATCTCTGAGCTCTGCCGTAACCTGATCGCACTCAAATAATCCCGTCCACATAAACAGCAGCAGAGTGAAGCTCCTGTCACACAGAGCAGCTCTGAACGGACCCAAAGATCCTCTCTGGGATTCTCCAACAGTGTTCACATCAAGAGTGAAGCAAATCTTCGCCTTAGTTTACTGGCGTGAGTTGGACCACCGCTATCATCTGTTCATTCTCTCTAGACGCTCCGGAGAGGAGGAGGAGCTTGTCTCCATGGATACCAACAACTTTTCCTTCATCAACCATGGAAGAAATCACCACTGTTGCTGCTTTGTCTATATTGGTGAAGTCCCAGATACTGTATGTCAGAAAACTAAACGCCGTCGTGTCTGGGTTCATAACGTCACCCGGCGGCGAGCTGTATTCACATATAGTGACTGTATCTAGCAGCCGCACATCTCTACTGCGGTATGAACCCAAAATAAACAGATTGTGCTGTGATTTAATATCAATAAACAGATCAAAAGGATGCTGATTAGTAAAAAGTCTGAATTCATGCTTTGTCAGGTCTGTTACCATGACGACAAGCAGACAACTTTTAAAATGCTTGTTTTCTGAATGGAGTCTGGATGGATCAGCGCCAGGCTATGCAGCTGCTCCATCAACACTCAACATGACGTCATCTAGAGACGTTGTTGTTTCTACCAGAGACAGTCTGTGGTTTCTGCTCTCTGTACAGAGATGATGGACTATCGTAGCTCTGGGTGACCACAGACAGTCTGTGGTTTCTGGTCTCTGTACAGATGTGATGGACTATCGTAGCTCTGGGTGACCACAGACACATACTACTAGCTTCTCCAGACCAACAGAGGTTTCCTGTGTCTTGTTTCCCGGCGGCTGAGTGGCGTGACGGGGGTTAACTCCAGAGCGAGTAACGTTATTGACTCCGGCCGGAGCAGGAGAAGTTAACAGTGTTTAGTTTGTCCGTTCTGGGCTACTGTAGAAACATGGCGGCCGGCTCCCTCTGTAGATATAACGGCTCATTCTAAGCTAACAACAACACGACTCTTAGTTTCAGATGTTTATACACTAAATAAACTAATAATATATTATTCCATTTCTGCCAATAGATCCCTCTAATTGGTCCTTTAATACAAGCCTACAGAATTGATGGTACATGGAGATTATTAAGACACTAATATTGATAAGTATATAAGTAATATCAACAATGAATAAATGTGCAGCTGATGAATGGGTCCAACTAGCTGGTCGTATCCGGCTGACGGCTGATATCTATATAAGGCCGTCCCAGCATGGTGAATGTAGGGCAGCGTCCTCATCAATACTCTGAGACAGAGGACCAGCGTGGCACCTTTTCCATTTCACTTCCTTCTCAGCCAGCGGCCGTGTTTATGCTCTGGAAATAAACCTGTTGTCACGACATTCCTGCTGCCGGCAGACATGGAAAGAGTCTGCAGCCTGCAGCCGCTATGTGAGGCATGTAAACCTGTCACATGACCCGCTGGAGGCGGAGCTACGGTCCTAAATCCCTGATCATCAATACTTCCTATCACACAGCCTGCTGCTGATTCACTGGGTATCGAGCCTCAGTGCTTTCAGTGAAGAAACCAACCGTCACATTCTCATTCTTTTACTATTCTTTGATTTCCTGATTTAAACCACAAATGTAGATGTTATTTCATTCAAACTAAGTTCTTGTGTTCAGACAACATGAGGCAGTGATGACCTATTTCGTTACTTTGGTGAAAAAAACACATTTTGTTCCTCAAAAAGTACAGTTTTTGTATCTGTGCCAAAAAAAAGCAGTTTTAATTTTGGCAGCTATTTCAGATCTATGGTTCCTTCAGATGTGGTGGTGTTCACCGTGTTCACCAGTAGAGTCCATATGAATGCCCCCCTCATGTCGTATTCACGACCTCCGGAAGTGGAAAGTGTCTGAAAGCTCAGAGTTCACGACTTGTGACATGCTTTATCATGTTGACAGAAACGATGCATAATAAGTTAATATATTGTAATTTTAGTCGTATATTGTTTTTCTTCGTAATTCTAAAATATGTCTGAGGAAAATGTTGATATTCCCAACGACCTCATCTTTCTCCTCTGTCATTATGTCTTTATATATCCTGCATTTATGTTACCTACTTTCTAGTTTGCCAAGTCGTTAGCCTCTGTGGCTTCTAGACGCCGACTGTAACGTCAATATTGCCGTTGCTTAGCAGCGGTGTTCTCACCACTTAACCACTTGAAATAGGGATGCTCATTTTGAAAAATTGTCTTAACCGATAACAGACCCTCATTAACCAATTATTAACCGTTAACCTACAAGATTTGTGCCTCGCATGCAGCGGTGTACCAGCTGCAGGAGCATAACATATATTCTTTGACGGGATTAATTAGCTCAAAAGCTGAGCGGCTCAGAGGAGCGGCTGGTCTCTTTAAGGAGGAAAGCTGGTCCACCTTAACAGCCCACCTTAAGAGGCGGAGCCGGAGTTGCAGGATACAGGAAGTTGGCTCCGGTCTCTCCGGCTCGCTTGAGCGGAGCGGAGGAGTTGTAGTTTCGTAGCATTTATTCACCGACAAATAAACTGTACACACACTGCTACACCTACGTTCACAGCTAGAACGCCACCAACAACCTCACACTCACCACCAACACACACACATGGTCTGTTGGGCTCTCGCTAAAGTTACACAGACTACGTGTGCGGCAGCGAGCACGAAGCCTCCAGCAATGCTAGAGCTGCTAACGTAGCACAAATACACACACTGTTGGCCACTCGCTAAAGTTACTCCGGGCAGACACACAGCTGACAACCTGCTAAACTAAACTAAATGTGCGCTGGAGACTTTTACTGGGAAAGTGGCTGCATGTCCGCGACACTACACGCAGCATCGTAGCTGCTAAGTTAACGCTCCCGGACGGTGAACTGGGGACTCCCGTCACAGATATCTGTTGAGCTCATACAGCTGGTACACCGCTGCATGCGAAGCACAAATCTTGTCGGTTAACGGTTAATAATCGGTTAACGAGGGTCGGTTATCGGTTACATTTTTTTTTCAAAATGAGCATACCTAGCTCCGTGTGAATCGGCCCATTGTTAAACTCCACTGACACATTGACCGGCGTCATTTATTAACTTGATTTATTTAGGAGCCTTTGTCTAGATATCATCTCACAGACAAAAATAGTAATTACTACAGTCAGACATCGTCCTCTTGACATACAACATAAAGACTCTAATCAGGGAACCGAGCGTCGCTCGCAGCCTCTTCAGTATTTTCATGATTCATTCAGCACTGGAGATTTGAGGGAAGATTTGTACTTACAAGATCTCGTCGTTCTCAAACTCCAGGACTCCATGTGTGTCCTCAAAGTCCTCGCCACCTCCTTTAGCCGTCCCCTCCATGGTTTTGTACGGCACCACCACAACGCCGCGAGCTCCCGAGGTCCGGATCACCTTCACCTCCATCACCCCGATGCTCTCGCTCACGGTCACCCCCGGCTCCTCGAACGTAAAGATCCCGGCGTGGTCGTCATCAAAGATGGTGACGGTGGCCGTGCAAGGCAGACCTAAACTTGCCAGGGCGTCCACGTGGTTTGCCTTGCACTCGTCTGAGCCTGCGCCCTCTGATATGACCTTCACATTGCTGAGGTGAACCAGGAAATGCTCATCCTCCTCAAAGATGTCGTCATCAATTATGTCAATGCGGATTTCCTTTTCGGTCTCGCTTGGTTTGAACACGATAGTTCCTTCAGTGAACCGGTAATCTGAGCCGGCATTTGCGGTGCCATCTTCAGTCCGATAATCCACTGAGACGGTGCTCGTTAGGTCTCCGCCACGGCGCACAACATTCAGCGCTACACTGCCACAGTTCTCCAGACACTGGTAGGTACCAGGGTCAAAGAACACCTTGGAGGAAAAGTCGTTGAGTGAAACCTCGGAGCAGATGTCGTGCTGGTTGGCCCTCTTGGCTTGGTCAGCGGCGTGCTTCTTCAGGATGTTGCCTGCTCCCGTCATGATCCTGGTCGCCTGACAGCGGTAGAAAGCCCGACTCTTCTGTTGCTGGGATAAAACTTGGTAATTGGCGAGCTCCATCAACTGCTCCATCTCCTTCTCAGGATGTTTCTGTTTCAGCTCCTTCAGGATCCTGGCCACCTCTCTGCGGGAGTCCTCCTCGTCCAGCTCCTTAAAATCAAACTCCTCTCGGTGGGAGTTGAGCATTCTCCCTTCCATTTCGATGTCGACCTTCGAGGGAAGCTCTGGTTCTCCCTCTGTTTCGATGATCATCCCTTTCTGCTTCCCTGCTCTGTATCGTTTGTACATGTATTTGTAGAAAAGTAGTCGTCGGTCAGCCACGTAGGCGAGTCCAACACACAGGGGGAAGAAGAAGAGCGTAAGCAGCCCCTCCCATATCTCAACAACTCCCGGAGAAAAGACGGCCAGGATCAGGTAAAGCCAGATGTATGCAAAGACGCTCCAGGTGGCGGTGATGAAGAACACCCTGAGGTGCTTCACCTTCCTGGTTTGTCCTTCAGGGATCACAGATACACAAAGGCCAATGATGACAAACATATTAAAGGCGGCACTTCCTACGATGGTGTTGGGGCCCAGCTGGCCGGCGTTAAAGTTGTGACCGCAAACCTCCACGACGGACAGGAGGATCTCTGGGGCGGAGGAGCCCAGCGCCATCAGGGTCAGGTTGGACACCGTTTCGTTCCAGATGCGCACCGTTGTGGTGATCTTCTCACCGTTTGGTTTCTTGATGGTGATCTGTCTCTCCTGAGAGGTGATGACCTCAATGGATGACATGAAGCGGTCAGCGATGATGGAGACACCCAAGAACATGTAAAACAACCCCACAAAGTAAATGGTGGCTCTGGCGAGGCGGTCGGTGAAGGCCGGGTTTTCTGGCTTCCATACTGGCAGGATAACGCCTTCAACGCAGCCGGTGGCGCCTCCACATTTGGTGTTGTTGCTGAGCGTGTTGTTGGACGCCAGAGAAGAGCCTCCAGCTGCAGAATACGGAAGCTCAGTTAAGATGATGGTCAACAAGGAGAACAGCTGATAGGTGGAGATCAGGGATGAGGTCCCGGCTCGGCTCATGGTGACACTCGAGCTCCTTTAAACCTGCGAGACACAGAAGGAGACTCTTTGGTTTCTGTTGGATCGTGTTTGGAACTGGACTTGAATGGATCTGCTCCACTTCCCTTAAACTGAAAATCTTTTCCTTCTCTGGGACACTAAATCTAACTGTAGATGTTGTGAATGTTCACATATGAAGTCATTTTTAAAACAAGATGTTCTTAATACTGATTTCTACAATCTTTCTCAAAAGTAATTTACTAATAATTCAGACTGTCCTCGTACACAGTTCCAAACCATTCTCACTCCCAACTCTCAGATACCACCGCCTCGGTATCAGAGACCGACCCACGGGGTTCCCCTCTAGCGTTACTGTTGGACGGACCAGAGATGGCGTGTCACTACACGCTCGTTACATGCATAGTGTCCTTTCAAAATAAACTTCTGTTTTCACAGGAAGTTAGGTTTAGGCAACACAACCACTAGGGCTAGGACGATTCACCTATCTCCCGATTCAATACTATCATGATACCTGGGTGCCGATTCAATATGTATTGTGATTTTTAAGTATTGCGATTCGATATTCTGATTTATTGTGATTTCTATTAACTTTTTTTCCTCTAGACCATGAAGGGAACAAGTTGAATCATACACTACTAGGGACTTTTACTTTGGAAAATATCTAAATTAATCCAGTGAAAATGTTTGATTTTCAGCATGTATGTAGTCAGAGATGTCCTGAAGTCAAATATATCAGGATCGTTGTCAGGAATTATTGATTACATTTAGTATCCAGCAACCTAAAAATCAAAGAATAAAGACATTTCCCTCACAGATTAGTGGGGTTTTCTTTTTAATTTATAAGGGACATGTAATGTTTTATACTTCTGGTGAATATAATCCATCAATCTGATTTCCATAGATGTATTTTGTATATACAGTTCCCTTTGTTAACGTCTTATTTTGAAAAGCGGACGTAGTCCCACGTGTCTACTTCCTCTAACTTCTCCAAGGTGGTCTCTAGCTCTCCCGTCAGCTCCGTTCTCTTTATCCATCCATGGTCAGCTCCATCGGGGCCGTTTCAATGCAGAGAACAGACATGTCAGTATCTGGGTGCTCTACAGTTGTAGCGTCGGCCCGTTTGACCACGGAGACGGCCGGCTCGACCGCCACGTTACCCCCATACCATAACGTTTCCTGTCCGTGACAGAGTTAGCATGCAGCTTTAGCTCTGCTCTGTCTAGCTCTGCTTTTCCTGTCAATGTGTGAAATCCAAAGTGTTTCCATCCTTTACTGGATGTGTAGTGTTTACCACGCTGGATTTAACATGGGAGGGTGCAGGTCGTATCCACGCCGACCCTCCAACGTTTTAGACTCTCTGAGGTTTGTTTTGGTTGACGGATACGGAA
>CAKALU010038202.1:0-44600 GCA_916700995.1 Hozukius guyotensis
GGGGGCATTTGTAGTTTTCAATGGTCCTCAACTGACTCCATGTCTCCCAGAAAAATATTATAAGATATTTTAATATATATTTAATACCCCTCACCAGGAAAAAATGCAACAATACGACACAATTATTATTAATATTGACATGTTGGAGACAATGTGGCTCAAGGGAGGCAAATTATTTCCATATATTTTGGGACTTTCCCAAACTGCGTTTATATTGGAATGGCTTTCACAAAACATTAAGCACGGTATTCGAGACCTTTTGGCGGCCAATAAAAAAATCAATCACTAGAAAGTGGCCAAATCTAGTACCACCCCACGTTGGAAGAATGGCATGGAATAATCTTAGAAGTATTTAAAATGGAAAAGTAGACTTATTCTTTGAGGATCCAAAGAGACAATTTTTTTAAATCAAATTTGGAATAAATGGATCGAATTTGTAACCCCAATGTGAGCAGACTCCACTAACGTTTCATGCTTCTTTACGATTCTACATGGAAATAGAATGGAGTGTGAAATGGGCATATGTAAGAAAGTTGAACATGAAAATTGCTGACAGATAGAAGTAGAAATACACACATAGGTATGTAGGCTGTATACATGTGGGTCTGCAGGTGAATATAGATGTGTATGTGTGTAGATGTGTTACACCTGTAAATGAGGAAGAGCACACACGGATATCTGCTCCTGGAGGTGAAGATGGAGGACTGAAAGTTTTCCTGAGGACTGAGTCACGGCAGCTTTTTAATACCTCTGTCTCTATGCATATACGTGCATATAAACTTTTCTTTGTACACTCTGCGATATTGCCTTTTCCAAATAAAAATAAATTACATTTAAAAAAAAAAGAAAATTTCAAAAAGTAAATAAAAAGAATTTGCAACAGCTGCGACCGCGGACGTGCATGGTTCATGAGTTATGAAGGAGGGCGTGGCTTAAGTATAGGGGGCGGGGCTAACCCACACCAATGAGAGGAACTTTCTGCTGTCTTATGACAAATGCTTTGTGAGTTTCATCATGATGCGTGAATCCGTTTAGAAGTTATGCGCCTTTTTGTTATAGGCCACTCCCACAACCGCACTCCCTTATTGCCAACTGGCATGAACACAAACAACAACAACAAATTTCACCCTCCTACGGCGAAAACTATGGCCGCCAAAGGGGTGGGGGAATTTTTGTGGAGCGACCGGCCGTCAGAGATATAGAACTGCTGGCAGAAAGAAAAAATCAATAAGTTATTATATTACATAATGCTCTTTATACTGATGCTCCTCAAAGTCAATCTCTGATATCTGGCCTTTTAATCTACCTCAGATACTATTTAAAATGAAGTAAGCCTGAGAAGAGTGCTGGTACTTGACATATTAATAAATATAGTGTACGTAAGATTACGTCTGTTGAAAACTCCTCAGGTAAAGTACTGAAGTAGCCATTTTGAAAACTCCTCGGAGTATCAGGTACTTAGTTACACAGTTACATATACATAAAAACGGCCACTGTGACATTCTTTCAGCATCAATATACTCTACAGACTGATCTGTGATGCTCTCCAAAGTGGTGGCTGGCTCTCTTTCCTTAAAGTCCAGCAAGTACAGAGGTAGACAGGAAATGAGGGAAGGGTGAGAGAGAGGCATGACATGCAAGACATCTTCGGTGTTCCAACACCTGTACTACCATACTATTTAATATGCCAGAAAAAGATTTAGTATGTCCTAATATATAGTATGTCAAATGCCAAAAAATACCAGGATGTCCTACTACATCCGGTCACATTTTGCAGTATGCAAGCCAGCATGCTTTTCTGGCTATTCCGACCCACAATCCTCTGCGCAGCAGATATATGAGCAGGTCAAAGTTCAAGGAATGCAATGTTGTATGCAGTATGTACCGAGAAGTAAAAAGTAAAAGTATGCGATTTGGAACGCACCCACCTTCTTAGGACTGTTTGGGTGTCTACAGCTTGTGCTTGATCGACATCTCTCTAGACCTCCTATTAGCGTTGCTGCAAGTGTTTGGGTGGGAGAAATTACACCTTCATCATTTTGTTTTATTGGTTCATGAAGTTCGGTGACCTCATGGAGTTCCATCATGGCTCTGCCCAAGCAAGAAGAAGTGTAAAAACCCATGTGGGTGTAAAGAGCCTTTTAAGAAAGAATGGTAAAAATGGATGAAGAAGGAAGAAGCCATGGCCTCCTAACAGCCACTTTGTTCAGTGACGCAGGCTTTCTGCTAAAAATCTTCTCAAGCCCAAATTGAAATAACCCTGATGACGTCATAGAAGACATTATACACATGTTTTCATAGACTGAGTAGTACTTCTCATGACAGGTAATCTGCAATTCATGTGTAAAATTGGTGCAGTGTTCCTTTAATTTAGCACATTCCTTTACAAAGTAAGAGGGTCAAAGAAACCTAAATCCTCCTGCTGGTGCCAGAACAACGTAAGTGTATGACGGGCATGCAAATCTTGTTTTTCTGAGAAAAGCACTGCAAGTACTGATTTTAGGCTACAAAATAGTACATGAAAAACCTTCTCAATTTAAATGAGGGTACTTTTATTACTACTTACTACACCGCCTCATATTTATTCAGATTACGCTCTTCTTTTTCTCTCCTCAGGCAGCAGGGAGGCAGCGTTCACTTATGCCATCACCGCAGCCGGAGTCGCCCACGCGGTGACCACGGCTTGTAGCCAAGGCAACCTCAGCCAGTGCGGCTGCGATCGCGAGAAGCAGGGCTACCACGACCAAGAGGAGGGCTGGAAGTGGGGAGGCTGCTCGGCCGACGTTAAGTACGGCGTGGAGTTCTCGCGGCGCTTTGTGGACGCCCGCGAGATCAGGAAAAACGCCCGCCGGCTGATGAACCTGCACAACAATGAGGCGGGGCGAAAGGTAACGTGAGCAAGCTCGACCACACTGAGGACAAAACAAACTGTATCCATCTAAAAACATCGTACTCCATTTGTTGTGTATTTGCATCAGTCACTATAATCGTATCAGCCCTAAACTGTACAAGTGCAGAAATGATTGAACAAAGCTCCTGTACACTAGAGCGGGAGTGTGTATGTGTGACAGAAATGCAAAACTTGGCAGCTGCAGCTGCCAAAATGGAGTCATGCCACAGCCTCACAGTCCATTCACTGAATTACTACGCATTAAGTGGGGATAGAGGATATTATTGCAAGTCTCTCTCTCTTCCTCTCTCAGTGGAAGCACCAAAGGCCGCGATTCCGCACCACCGCACACACCGAAGCAGCCAAAGTCAAGAGCAAACGACCCCAGAGTGTGATAGTCACTGATTTGACTAGTGCTCTGGACGCACAAGTTACTAGATGTTCTAATGAGGAGCTTAGTCGCTCTAAAGTCATACTGTTTTTCACATTACCATCAAGCTCAGTCACAAGGGGCAAACAGTCACCTGTCAATTTTATCATCTGAAAAAAGGCATTATAATATAAATCTGGCTCAAACCACAAAGTAATTCTATATGTGCATGGTTGCACAACAGCTCTGGTCAGTTTTCTCGGGGCTGTCGCGCCATTATGTGGTCTGAAGAAAGGTAAAGTTAATTAGAGACTACAGTCTCGGTTTATGAGTTATTTCCCCCAGGTTTCTGACATAAAGTTGGCGTACCGGTTGGAGTGCTGAAAGTCAAAGTCTCCGCAGAAAGCCCGGCCTACCGAAAGAGACGGATCTGAAAGCTATGTGATTGCTATTAACGGGTTTCAAATTCAAGCTATGGACGTATGTAAAATGACCGTTTATGTATTAACCGCACAGAATATGTTTTCAGCCCTTAAAGGGGACATATCATTCTAATTTCCAGGTTCATACTTGAATTTGGGGTTTCTACTAAAACATGTTTATATGCTTTAATGTTCAAAAAACACATAATTTTTCTCATACTATCTGTCTGAATATACCTGTATTCACCCTCTGTTCGAAACGCTCCGTTTTAGTGCCTGCCTCTTTAAGAAGCCCGGTCTGCTCCGATTGGCTTACGTGAAAAATACGGTGCACCTTTGCAAAGGTAGTTCTCAAGCCGTGGGCGGTATATTCTAATGAGCCTGCATGTGACATAGGAAGGGGAGCAAAATCACAGTTACTCATCTCACTCATCTTCAACCTCTTATCCGGGGTCGGGTCGCCGGGGGCAACAGCTCCATCAGGGGACCCCAAACTTCCCTTTCCCGGGCCACATTAACCAGCTCTGATTGGGGGATCCCGAGGCGTTCCCAGGCCAGTGTGGAGATATAATCTCTCCACCTAGTCCTGGGTCTTCCCCGTGGCCTCCTCACAGCTGGTCGTGTCTGGAACACCTCCCTAGGGAGGCGCCCAGGGGGGGGGCATCCTTACCAGATGCCCGAACCACCTCAGCTGGCTCCTTTCAACGCAAAGGAGCAGCGGCTCTACTCCGAGTCCCTCAAGTCACGGATGACTGAGGTTCTCACCCTATCTCTAAGGGAGACGCCAGCCAACCTCCTGAGGAAACCCATTTCGGCCGCTTGTACCTGCGATCTAGTTCTTTGGGTCATGACCCAGCCCTCATGACCATAGGTGAGAGTAGGAAAATCACAGTTATTTCACAGTTTGTGGGTTGGTAGGCACTCCAGATGCCCAAATGTACAGTATGCGCACAAGCACTAAAAAAAGTGAGTGTTTCATGATATGTCCCCTTTAACTATCTCTTTTAATTCATACAGAGCTAATGTCTCCTCTCTATGTGATCAGATCCTGGAGGAGAGGATGAAGCTGGAGTGTAAATGTCACGGCGTGTCCGGTTCCTGCACAACTAAGACCTGCTGGATCACCCTCCCAAAGTTCAGAGAGATCGGTTACATGCTGAAGGATCGCTACAGCGGAGCGGTTCAAGTGGAGCCGGTCCGGGCCTCGCGCCTCCGCCAGCCCTCCTTCCTACGACTCAAAGAGGCCCGGGGCTACCAGAAGCCCACGGACACGGACCTGGTGTACCTGGAGCGCTCGCCCAACTACTGCGAGGAGGACACGGCCACGGGAAGCACGGGGACACGGGGGAGGCTGTGCAACGGGACCTCGGGCCACACGGACGGTTGCAATTTGATGTGCTGCGGCCGGGGTTACAACACGCACCACTACACGCGCATCTGGCAGTGCAACTGCAAGTTCCACTGGTGCTGTTTTGTCAAGTGCAACACGTGCAGCGAGAAATCGGAAGTCTTCACCTGCAAGTAGGGAACGGGGGAAGTGGAGGAGAGGCTGGGGAGAACGGACAACGGTTGATGGTAAGAGGATGATGACAAAGTGGAATTTGAAGTGAAGGACTTGGAAGTATTTATTCAACAATTTGCACATTTTTACATCCTATTTTGGAATTCTTTAAAGAAAGGAAAAAACAGACATGAGCTTTGGAGAGATTTTGAAAAAACACTTTTTTTTGCGCGCTGGTACAAAACTGTGACATGATGCAGACATGTCGCAGGTGAAAGGATTCACTCTTTTTGCCTCAAGCGAAGCAATATTTGGAAGACAACATCTTGCAAAGATGTAGCTTACGGATGTCACGCACAAGAGGAAAAAAAACAACAACCAGGACTGTTGTTGGATCTTGAGAAGACTTTTGTAACAACGCTAACTGGAAATGCTCTAAGCGCTTCAGGCGGCCATGACAGAAGACTGAAAGATGGCAGTGGACTACTTTTAACTGTACGCTCACACTGTATTCTGTTTGAACACTGAAAATAAAACAAAATTATTTATGTAAAAAATATCTTATCTTATAGGATGGATAGCAAACTCAATTACTCTGTAACATTTTTCCTCTCTTTTTATGATCTTCAATTGCTACTGATACATTTCAAGCTGGGAGGAAGCGATTTTTAGTCATATTGAGTTGCATTAACTGCCACTAAACTCTATTTATCAATTGTCGGTGGCGTATTTCGCTACAGAATTTTCTTTTGCACTCACATAGTCACATTTCTTTCTCTTTTTCATGGCACATCAGTAGGTTGTGTTGTCGAGCGCTGAGCTCACATCTCTCTCTCATGGACAAATTCTCCCTCCGATCCCAGACCCTTTGTTACGCCAAGAGCCGAAGAGGCAGAAAATACTCCCAAACTATTTTAAGCATCCAACTTGTGAACTTGTTTGAACGGCACTTTCCACCCTGACCGTGTTCATTGTTTTGTTTTCGGGGGGGGGGACTTCTGAGAAAAGCATGTGTGAGCCTCATTGGAACGCCATAGAGGTGCAATCAGGTTCAGAAACATCCAACATTCCCATGAACGGCAGAGACGTGGAATTCCACATGATGGCCTCTGCTTACACAAGGCCTTCCAGCGCGGTTTAGGCCTGCCTGGCTGGATGGCATGTGCCCTAAACCACACAGAAGGGGGTATATGAGAGGATCAAAAGGCCTCAAAAAGCTATTTTTGGACAGCACCCTTAATGTATTCAGAAATGTTTATTTAGGCTTTATATAACTTACAAAACAATTTGAAGAGTATATTTTTATATGAGGAACGTGGCACTTTATGTCATTTATAGATGGAAAAGGAAGTCACTATTTACAAGTGTTTTCTAATGTCATTGTATTCAGATTGAGAGCTATAAATTATTTGGAATTAAATTGTAAATACTCCACGTTGTTTTTAATCAAAGTAGCCCAGATTTGTCCATCTAGATACGATCCTTCACAATTCAACGTAGCCGAGTGATTCATCACGTGTTGGAAAAGTCCAGGAAACCACTGTTTAAGTATTTGAGTAAATGCATGGAATTGCGAGTAGATAATATACGTTGGGAGCAACCCAACTAGTTGTGCAGCTTTAGATCGAAGAGATTTCTGTGTTTCAGGAACAACTCATTGCTTCCTAAAAAGTTAGGAATAGATGTAACTTCAAATACGGCTAATTTTATTTGTCACTTACAAACATGGTGTTTTTTCTTTTTTACCAATAAAATTTGAGCATCCTTTAAAAGTCTCTTGAGTTTTATGTCACATCTGGCCTTTATTGGCCTTATTAAAATCATTACCAAAAAGATTTGTCACACACAATACTTTATTAAGCATTATATTTGACCCAAACATGAAACATACTTTACACCCTGACAAAGTGTTTTTTTGCTGAAACCAGAAGGCACAAATACACCATAGTAGAGGCCTGCTGTATAAAACGCTGATATGGGAAACACAAGAACTTGTGGCCTTGACTGATGTGGTACTAATGTGTCAGGAGGTGAACGGGCGGCCGGCGGCGTTGCCACCTCATTCAGCCCGGCTGACTCGCACAGCCTCTTTCCTGTGGGGCTGAAAAGCATTGCAGCCAGCCAGTCGAGCGCGAGTAACGGCTGTTTTGTTAGCTGTCTGAAATCCTGGGGACCGGAACCGCGTAAGCTCCCTTCACTATGCCGGCGGATTGAGGGGAGAGTCCAGCCGATTGTTTCAATACATTTTGTCATTAAAAATCAGAGAGCAGAGCAAACAGGGTGGAGCAGGGTGTGGGCAGGCCAGTAAAGCGCTGCATTGTTGAGGTGTCAGGACTGTTCAGCTTATCTGGCAACGGGAGGAGCAGGGAGGGATGTCATTCTGCAAACTAATGCCTCTGGTCGCATTCATTCATTAATTCGTTCACTCTTCGGATGTACAGTTTCAGTATGCTCTCATCCGTCGGAAACTGATCCAGAAGCACACACACACACACAAAAACACACAGCTACAGCTAAATAGGAAGTACAGTATTCACTAAATCTAAAAAAAAAAGTCTATGTAGTCTGGTTAAAACTCAAATATAGCTAGCTCAGCGTGAAGAAAAGCAGTCTAAGGTGTAAAACATGGACTCATTGTTGTGAGTTTAAAGAGGATTAATGATCTATAATGCATGCCATGAGCCCTCGTCCCTTATTTATCTATAGTATAGAGCAATAGGATGGAAAAAGAAGAATAAGATGATGAGGAATAAGATGAAATTCACTAGACTATGTTGAGTATAAAACTCATTCTTCTTAAGCAGAGATACAGAGACAAGCTCGTGCTTCATACGGAGCATTGTTTTTTAAATTACAAAACATGCACAGCGTCAGTTGTTATTAGTTTTAGTATTTTGCACTTAGATGTCCTTAGATTGAAATATTAATATCGTGCCTGTTTGGAGAAATTGTTGGAAGCGTTGGAATGTCCCTCTGGCAACGACACACCGCCGTTTAAGTAGCTAAGGCGGCGAGGGGGTTGATTACATCATGTTTTGGTCATTCTCTTGTTTTCGCGGTTACTGCAGAAGTCACCACGGGCCTGGGATTAAACCCCAACCCCTGCTGGTAACATCGGTGTCTGTGCAAAGTGAAAAGCCCGGACACTGCGGTGTCTCTTTGTCTTTGGATTAAACCACAAAGCATCGGCCCGGCCAAAGGAACCAGCGTGTGCTCGCCTCTCCCGAAACTCTTCATTTCCCAGACTCGGGTCAAGACAAAACAAGAGCTCCTGATGTCTTGACCTCTGCTTTTACACCGGGGGGGGGGGGACCCCGTGGACCTTTTGTGTATCGAGAATACCTTCAATCTCATCTGGGCGTGAGTGCAAGAGGTAGAGAAGTAATTAATACATACTTCTCTGGTAGGAATCAAATTCTCAAGCGTCTTAATCTATCGGCAGTATGTGGCTGTCAGTTATTCTGGACAGGCACAAGATGTATGTGTTTAGTAGTGGACAGGTAATTCACCCGCAGATGAAGCTTAAAGGTTACATTAATGAGTACAAGAGTACATATTCACACAAGCGTATACGTGTGTGCATGTACGTTATTCCTTTCTAGACATACTTCACATGAAAACCTGCTTGCGGGTCGAGGGCCTCCCTCTTCTTCGAGGTTTTCAAGAGTCTTTCCTCACAGTTTTGAGCAGCAGACCTCCGTCTCGCTCCTCCACCAGGAAACCCAGCTCCTTGAGCGCAGAGTAGTCGGTGGTGCCGCGGCGTTCCAGGGCGGCGACCTGCTCCTGGTTCTGCTTGTTGTGTTCTAGGAGGTTCCTGATGGTAAAGATGGCCCACTGGCTGATAACTAGAGGGATCTGGTTAAGGACAGCAACATCAAAATGAAACACGTTGTAGTTCTTTCCTGTTTTTTAGGCTCGTTTTCCAGCACTAGTTGGTTTCCCCGATGAAGAAAAAATCAATGGGAAAAATGAAGTTATGTTATTTTAAAACGCACTAAAATGGTTAAAGTTCATAAAAAATTAACTTCAAGTTTTATCAGGTCATGTCCTAAATACAAAATCACTACCTTTTATAACAACTTAAAGGACCAGTGTGTAACAATTAGGAGGATCTGTTGGCAGAAATGGAATATTATATATTATATATAATATATATAATATAAATAAGTAGGGTTTCTTTAGTGTATAATCACCTGATTATATGTTGCACGCCATGTTGCACCGCCATGTTTCAACAGTAACCCAATACGGACAAACCAAACACCGTTAACTTTTCCTGCTTGGGCCGGAGTCGCTAATGTTACTCACTCCCGTCAGCGCCGCCGCTCCCTCTCTCTCTTGCTACACCACTCACTTCCCTCGTACACACACACACACACACTCTACGCACTGGCTCTGCTCCAAATGACCCACACTACTCTTACAACAACTGGCTCTACAGAGGGCCATTCGCGTTTTTATGTATATCTTCTACACGTTTGGCACACAGGAGAGGCTACAGTTGGTTGCAATCTCCTCACCTCACCGCTAGATACCACCAGATCCTACACACTGGTCCTTTAACAAACAAGGCAAAAGTGAGCATGGCTCACATACCCCCCCGCACCCGCTCACTGCTTGACCCCTACTAAAGTTGGGCCAAAGGTTTTGCCCTTTAGGAACTAATGGAATTAGTCTACTGAGCACAATGTAGTTTGTTTTTAGCTCACCTTCCTCAAGTCCAGGGTGCCCAAAATTAACCCCCAAAAGGCACAACTACACTACACTATCAACCATCATACCAAATTTGAAGTTCCTAAGTTAAATAGTTTCCGAGTTCTGCTCCAGAAACGAAATTGAAGTCGAAAAAAATCATAGTTTTTGGCCAAAAGTTTTGGGCACCCTGGACTTCTAACCCCCAAAAAGCAAAACTAGACCACACTCTCAACTAGGGATGAGATTTCCAAGCAAAAATACTATTCGAAAATCACTGGGAATTAGTCGATTATTATTCAAATAAGGAAGGACGGACGGACTCCGTTGTCGCGGGGGTATAATAAATGAATATCTAATGCTAGACGTGAGCATGTGCAAGCAGTTGTAACGGAAGATGCATTTTACAAAATGGATTCGATAAAGAAATGCACACATAGAGGTAAAGAGCCTCAGTCTACCAAAGAGGTAGAGTAGTAGAGAGGTTAACAGTGGTGGTACACGCAACACGGGCCAAACATTTTCAATGTCAAACTCAGGACGTCAAACTCACGAGTGCCTGGTATTTGCCGGTCAGTCGCCAAGTACGCAGACGGCCCAACAAACAGACAAGTTATGTTTTGTGATACAAAACATTCTCAGCTCACCCCTCTCAAGTTTCCCGCATAAATCTATACAACATATTTTTCTTTGACAATCTTTTTTCTGAACAGAAACAAATGCTGACACCTACGTGGAAAAAGTGGACGGAGTGGATTGTGTGTGTGTGTGGGAGAGGGGGCACGGGGACAAAGGCTCAGACTATTGACCTGGTTAACTGGCACCATGCCCTCACTTTAGCCAGCTAATACCGACTGGTAGCGGGACGCCCAGCAGGGGCTGGAAATGAGAACGACTCAGGGCTTGGAGACTAGCGGTGTACTCCAAATAAAACAGAAATCAGTGTGTTCTCTAAGCCTGCCAAACTGTTGTGAAAAGGGGCACACGTACACTCTCTCAAAGTGGACCTTTAACATACAGAACACCTATACATAGACAGATACAATATAGATAATACATAGATCCGTACAATGAAATGCAAACCAATACAACCATCTTTTAAAAAAAGTTAATTAATAAATCCTATCTTTGTGAAGCTTACACTGTTGATAACGTAACAGGAGAGACTCCAGGTACAAAGGTCCAAAGCACACTACATAAGAGTCAAAAAACCTTTTAAATCAAAAACCTTTTGACTCTGATGAAGACGCACTTGGCGTCAAAACATTAGTCTTTAAAGGTCCCATATCGTGCTCATTTTCAGGATCATACTTGTATTTTGTGTTTCTACTAGAACATGTTTACATGCTGTAATGTTCAAAAAAAACTTTATTTTCCTCATACTGTCGGCCTGAATATACCTGTATTCACCCTCTGTCTTAAACGCTCTTTTTTAGCGCATTTTGACGGAATTGCGACGAAATTGCAACAGAATTGCGTTGCTAGGCAACAGCTTGGGTCCGTGTTTACTTCCTGTCAGCTGATGACATTCACATACACTGCAACCAGGAATAAACTGGGACACATTTAGAATGTTTACATTTAAAACTGTGTAAAGGGTCTAAATATTGTAAATTTGTGACATCACAAATGGACAGAAATCCTGACAGCTTGTTTCAAATGCAGAGATTCTGAATACGGGCTGTGTGTATTTCCCTGTGGATTGAGCTTCTCAATAGTTTCACAGTATTTATATAGGACTTAAGCCTGCTTTATAATAAAACAAACATGAAAATCTCTTTTTTATAATATGGGACTTTTAAGTAAAGTTGGTTGCCTTAAATCTGTGTGCTCCAGTGTGCTTTGGACCTGGTCCCTGAAGTCTCTCCTGTTACAAGATTGCCCTACTCTGTGAGCACCGGACAGGCCTACTATTAGATTAGATTAGATAATTAGAGTGAAAATCAATCAAAACAGCAAATCCTCTTTTTGCTGGGGACAACTTGGAAGCCCTTCAAGGACCCCTGGGAGTTCCCGGACCCCACAATGAGAACCACTGGTTTAGAATATCCTGCCTCCCTCGTGTACTGTATGTAAACAAGGGCTGACAAATCTTTAAAAACACATATCAAAATGCACCACTGTGGTCTAAATAATGACCTTAGAGCCGACTTAACTCTCTGATACAGTGACAGACTTCACTTGAACGCTCCTCAAAACAAAAAAAGCAGCGTTTACAAGCTGCCCGACAGACTTCCGTAATGAATCAATCGGTTGACGCTGTTGACCAGCTGCAAGCAAAGATCTATTGAGAGGTGGTGAGCGCTATGTGAAACATTTCAACACACTGCAGCAATCAAAGCTTAGATGTTTGGTTGCAAACCCACCGGCGTTCCTGTGCAAACATGCCAGATTCAATTCTAAAAGTGCCAGGATAAGATACACAAGGACTGAAATGACTTCTGGGCATAAATATGCACAATGATTTAGATAAACTTGAAATATACGTACATAAACACAGACGGGTTTGTATTTCCAGACCATCAACTTGTGTTAACAAAAAGGATACAGGGGTTGTTGCTGTCTATGTTGCAGTTGTCCAGGATGAGGGGGATGCCTTCCAGTTCTCTCACCTGAGGAGACAAGTTCAGTAAGGTGTAAATGAATCAACTGGTAACATTCATGTTGGTATCACTGAACATTTTACCAATAGTTATCACAATTTAATACTCTGGAACAATGGCTTTGTTGACAATTTCCTTAGCTCAATAAGAACTCATTTCAACCAGAGTATCTGTTATGTCTGCTACTACACCATGTATCAGGGCGTTCTGTATCGATTGTCTTAATAACACATCTATGGGACAATACAAAATCTGCAAAAATGTAGGTTTTCACAGCCTCTCATAGCATTTTCAAATCAATAGATTTAATAGTAGGGATGCACCGATACCGATACCAGTATCGGGTATCGGGTCCGATACTGTGCTCATGTACTTGTACTCGCAAAACGGCTCCGATACAACGGCTCCGATACCAATTTACGGCAGTGTGACGTTAACCTCTCGTCACCATCTTTCGGGCCTTACCGCACGCGCTCACGCTCCACCTCCCCGACGGTGCGGACATGACGGGCCAGTGGTGCGCCCGACCCCGCGGGGCCCGGGATCCCACATCAGGCAGCGCGCGCCGGCCCTCACTTTCATTGCGCCACAGGGTGTTGCTTGCACCCTCTGACTCGTGCATGCACTAGACTCCTTGGTCTGTGTTTCAAGACGGGTCGGGTGGGTTGCAGACATCGCCGCAGGCCCCTGGTGCCTTTTACGTGGGCTGAGCCCCGCCCTTGGGGCACAACGCGGTTGGGGCGCACTAAGGACAGTCCGCCCCGGTGACACTTTGGCCACGGCCCCGGGAAGCACCTTCGCCCCGAGCCTTTCCAAGCCGTCAGTGCCGTGTGTCGCTCACACCCTCCAGCTGGCTGTTAACGAGGGTCTTTTTGCAGTACTCGTATCAGTACTCGTATCAGTACTCGGTATCGGCGAGTACCCAAATGTAAATACTTGTACTTGTACTTGTACTCGGTCTGAAAAAAAGTGGTATCGGTGCATCCCTACTTAATAGTATTAATGGCACCAATAGGTTTAGCTTTTCGCCACACAACTCTGATATTCATGCTTTCTATGGTGTGAAAAAACTAAAATATACCAGCACAGAATGCCCATTCTCACTGGAAAAAGAGCAGAGGCAAGTAATGTATTCAACCTAAGTGTCCCCTGTCCTCAGCAGAGCCTCACACACGGTATATTCAAAAGCAGCTGTGTGGTTGTGGGTTAGTCTAAGGCCGTCACAACGGGGCGATCTGCTCTGTATCATGTGTCGGATTCTATAGGCTTAATTATCGTCTTCGCTTGCTGTTGCCTTCCTCTCGCCGTTGTGGTTACCCTCCAAACACACTGCTGGGTAGCTCCAGAACGAGACAGAAGACAGAAGTGCTGAGTTTTCACAAAATGGAAATGTCATTTAAACTGTCAAAGGAACAAAGTCGCTGATCCATTACGAGCACCCAGGTCTGATTTTCCACTTTTCGAGATTATTGTCTGAAGTTGCTTACATTATGTCCAAACCCATAAAGAGATGAATAACAAGCGACTGGACTTCAGGCCGGTGCACGCAGTTCAGCGCTTTGCATGCGTCTTAAATTACAATCTTATCCCAAAGGTGAACAGAATGACATTTGGTTTACTGGAAGGGATCTTAGTGAAAACAGATATGGGGTGATTTCAGACCACTGACAGACCACAGATCAGCATCCATAAATAATATGGAGAGGCCAACTGAGGGTGGCCATCCCACAAGCATTCCACAAATCTGTTTCTATTAAGTAGGACTGAGTCTATAATGTGCCGCAGATAGAGGCCAACTCCTCCCCACCCGCTTTATTGACTATCTGTGCTTTATGCTAATAGTGAGATGCTGACAGATGGCGACAGAGGGAAATTGATAAAATCACCAAAGCGAGCGAGGGAATGTTCCACATTTCACTGCAAAACCGAGTTGTTGTGTTGAAAGAAGTCGTAAGCTAGCAGTCACGGGAACACACGGCCTCGTGCTTCATTAGACATTACACTCATTTACAGTCTTCAGTTGTCCTCGGTCCTCAGGACATCATGTGGTTGGACCCAACAGCCTAGAAGACTAGACTGGAGCCTGCACTCTCAACTAGGAATGCAACTAACCAGTATTTTCATTGTTGATTATTTTCACTGATTAATCGGTTACTTGTTTGGTCTATAAAATGTCAGAAAATTATAAAAAGTGTTGATTATTGTTTCCCAAAACGTAAGATGACGTTCTCAAATGTCTTGTTTTGTCCACAACTCAAATATATTCAGTTTACTGTCACAGAGAAGGAAAGAAACTAGAAAATATTCACATTTAAGAAGCTGGAATCAGAGAATTGTGACTTTTTTTTTTCTTAAAAATGTACTCAGATTAATCGATTATCAAAAGAGTCGGCGATTAATTTAATAGTTGACAACTAATTGGATTATGCTTTGCAGCTCTACTCTAAATATGCTAATTCAGTGTAGAGATAGGTCTGTCAAAGCAAGACCAGAAGGGCCTCCCAGACCTCTCACTCTCTTCTTGACCTCTGACCCCATTGTGTTAGACCAAAAGCCCCCCTCCCCCCAGATCCTGGAGAAAAACATCTGGAAAACAATCTCTTTTTAGGTTTTCTATGCAGTTTCCTTTTCCAAATCCCTTACTTTCTCCAGACCTTCACTTCTTGAGGACCATAATTTGGTTAAATATAGTGGTAGTCATTTTGTAGAAGCTGATTTTCATCACATTTTTCCTCCTTTTTCAAATGACATGATATCTATATTTCTAGATATGATATTAATAATAGTAAGGCATATCACTGAAGTACTGGAAATTGTGCATCCCAGCAACACCAGCATTACAACATGTGACATAGCGGTGAGTTTACAGCTGTAGAAAAGCTGCTTTTGTGCATGTTTGAAGACCAAAGAAAACATGTCTTCATTGGATTTTTAATTACAGTAATTTGGGGCTTTATTTTCACTCTTTTCCACCCAGTTAAGATGCAACATCAGTATAATTACAAGGTTTTTGGTGTAATTTAAAGGGACTGTTTGTAACTTTTTAAGCGTATAAATGTACTGGGTCGGGACACATGCGCTCTCGCATATGCGTGCTCGCGTGTTGCCGGCGTCCCCGCTCCGCTGCCTGCTTGCCTTCACTCAGACAGCGCGCGCGTTCTCGCGTACTCGCTCCACCTCTAGACGTGAACGCGCGCTCACTCCACACTGCAGAAGAGTTAGTTGAGCTCTGAGAATATCTAGTGAATGTACAGTGGACGTTTGTGCAGAAATAAATGCTACAGCTCCTCCAGACCAACAGAGGTTTCCCGTGTCTTGTGAAGTGACGGGACTCTGCAGAGAGAAACCTTATCGTCTCGTTACCGACCGGGTGCCGGTGTCTCCCTGCTCACTCCGGCTGCGGGCGGAGGGAGACGAGTTTCTCGCTGCGGAGCCCCGCTGCCTCAGCCTGCGCTGAGGCAGGAGAAGCAAACACAGTATCAGCAGTGACTCATGGAGAGACTTTCGTCTGGTCAGCTAACATTACTGCCAAGCAGCTGAAATATAGAGCGATATTGTGGTTTTAGCTGACGTGTGTCGCCTCACTGTTTTGAGCGATGCTCGCCATGTCTATGTAGAGCGAGCAAGCGCGAGCCCGACGCTGACTTTCGTTGATTTCACGGCCACAGGTGTCGTTGTTAAGAAGCATTTCTGAAAGTTACAAATAGTCCCTTTAAGGCTGCTAATTAATTACTAAAAATTCAGCTGTCAGTTTATCGGGTGCTTTCACACCTAACCTGTTTGGTTTGGTTTAAAAAAACAACAAAATTTTGTTTGGTTTGTTTCAAAAGCTGTCAATCGAACTTTGTTGTGGACTAAACGACCACCTGAAAATGAAAGTCTTGGTCTGCTTCCCAGCAAACCTGGTGAGATTTGTTTCTGGTGTGAAAGCAAATGCAGAAAACCACAGAATATTATGATAATAGATGTGTGGTCTTAGCATGAATTCAAAAAATAAAAATTCTATTAAATTCATCTGCTGATTATGAACTGTCAAGGACGCAATCTCCATACAAAGCATATATATATATTTATGCAAGATTATTTGGTAGCCATGGTAACACGTCCGGTATCAGTCCCTCCACGTGGGGTGCATATGGCGCTGATGATGCAGGATGACATCATCACAACTGTCTAATGAATGAGTTACCTGTTAGTCCACATGACTTTGTATTTACAGTTCTTGGTTTGTTTGTAATAAGTTAGTGTGAAAACAAACTGGACCAGAACTATAAAGACAACAGTGTATCATTTCCATTGGTTCAGATTAGGGATGCTAATTTTGAAAAAAACTCTTAACCGATAACCGACCCTTGTTAACCGATTATTAACCGTTAACCGACAAGAGTAGTGCCTAGCATGCAGCGGTGCGCCAGCTGCAGTGTATGAGCACAACAGACAAATCAGGAGAGCTACAATAGCACCCACACTGCTGCGTGTAGTGTCGCGGACATGCAGCCACGTTCCCAGTAAAAGTCTCCACCGCGCATTTAATTTAGTTTAGCAGGTTGTCCGCTGTGTGTCTGCCCGGCGTAACGACACTCTGTCTGCCCAGATTAACGATAGCGATTGTCCGACAAACAGAGTGTGTTTTTGTGCTATGTTAGCAGCTGTAGCTCTGCTGGTAGCTTCGTGATCGCCGCCGCTCTGTCATTGCGGCGTAACTTTTGCGAGTGTCCGACAGCTTTTCTCCTTAAAGACACAAGCCGCTATTAATATTTCTTTTAACCGTTTTAACCGATAGCGTTAATCGGTTGAAGTTCTTAACGTCGGTTAACGGTTAAACAGTTAATTATTAACATCCCTAGTTCAGACCAACTGAACCAAGCTACAGGTGTGAACGCATCCTTTTTCTGTTCATTCATCCATCCGTTCATTCCAAACCTGGTTCTGGTTGTCGGTCTGGCTGTAACAGAGGTTTCCTATCAGCCTGATGAGGTGGGCCTTGAAGCTGATGACAGGAGAATGAGAGGAATCGTCTCCGTCTCCACTGAAGGAGGAGAAGTTCTGAGCGGCACTGAAAATATTCTTACTGGCTTTCCCTATAGCATGCACCTGCCGCAGGAGCTCTGCAGAGAAAATGGAAAGCGGGAAAAAGCGAGAGAGCACAGAGAGTAGGAGGAAAAAGACATTTAATTTACCTCAAGATTAAATTCAAGCCAATACAGTTTATTATTCAAATTATTTGGAATTTTGCTTTCTCGATAAATGTACTTTATGGTGTCTAAGTAAAGGAGAAAGTGATGGTGTCAAACTTATTTGTATTTAAACTCAGCTGTGTGTTTATTGCTTGTCAACATAAGGCAGGGTTGTGTGCAGGAATCTTGATATTTGTTTTCTGTGGGTGATTTGATGGGGGATCCATTTCAAGGAGGAGGGTCTATGGTGTACACATGACATATTTACCATGAGACGGCCAAAATTAGACCCACAAACTCCAGTCGTGGACCCGGTCAGAGAGGTTGTGTGAGTGCATGTTTTCATTTACCAACGGTGGTCACCAGAAGGTCAGGGTGGTCCTGGAGGAACATGAACTGCCTGTGGTCTGAGGTCATCTCACACAGCACATCCAGCAGGCTAATCACTGTCAGCGCCTCCTGCAGGACCTACAGGGGATGGCAACCGAGGTGTCACATGGGGAAAGGATGTTGCGTGAGATAATGTTAGGGAGATAGAAAATAGGAAAACTTAAAAAAAAGCTCTCCAAATGTTACAACAATTGTTCCACAGGCCTGATAAACACACTTCTCTGTGTTTACACGCATCAGTCAGGTTTAGTATCTGTACCTCATCACTGGAAGCGGAGCCAGTGGCGAGCGTCAGCACGGCCCCACAGCCTTTCTGGAAGGAACTAGCCAGGAAACGAGCCACACTGGGAGGGATGCCACACTCCTCTGAGTCCTCCTCTTGTAGCTGGGCAGAGAGCAGCTCCAATAGAGTAACTCTGAAAGACACATATGCATCTACATGACACATCTATATACCCTTTAGGACTAGATATTAGCATTCTCTATGTGTAATAGATCTTCCTGATAGGTTTAGCTTTTCATCAACTTGCATACAATTTGTTATTCTGTAGCATCAGGAAAGTCTTTTATTAGAGGTTTTATGGGGCAGTGTTTATTATAAGATCAGCTTCTGTGTAATGTAAGAAGGTCTATACTGACATTTAATGTCTGTCACTACATTAAAAGTAAAGTACCTTTCATGGTGAGACATCCCAGAGTACATACTCTCCACCAGAGCTGAAGACTTGAGGAAAAACTGAGTAGCGATGATAACCCTGCAAATGAATGAATACCAAATCAGAACCTTTACCGACAAGTAGCAGATAATAGTTGCTAATGCTTTGATATGATACACACAATGTGAACTCTTTAGACATATAAACTAACAACTGCTCTTACGTCCAGTCGAGGTCAGGTTGGGTCCTACAGAGCTCCATCACTTTGAGTGCCAGCTGGATGTTCTGCGGATCAGACAGTTCTTCCACCTTGGCTTCATCCAGACACGTGTGGAGCACATTGGAGGCGTAGTTTACAGCCTTCTCGTCATCAACGCTGAGCAGCTGCCTGCTCACACAAGTTTGGGTTGACACAATGTGAGAACAAATGCTTTCCTAAAGTACATAGGTCTGTGATTTCACAAAAAAAGTACTGATACAGAATGAGTATTAGTGTAAAAAGCAAAGGGCTTAATGTGGTCTCAAATCAACTCTGTTTTTAGTGTGAAAGAGGTAGAGAGATGTGGATAATTTGTTTAAAATCTAGGGCTAGTTTGTCACCAGGATGCCCCTACAAAAACTTTACTGGGAACTGATGATCAAGAAACATCGTGTGAATTATTATTGTATTATTTATGTAACAGTGTTGCTGTGTTAAAAACATAACTGCAACTGTGGCACACAAAACTTACAGGAGAAGATTTGGGAAGCTCAGCTGCCAGACGTCATCTTTACACATTTGGTTTCCGACCGATAAGTTACCGAGGAACTGGATCCCACAACGAAGAGCTGGGCCATAGAGGGTAATTTCAGTCAAAAAAAAATTCAGTATCAAAAATTTGCCTAAAAAAAATCAAATAATTTTATTATAATTGCCTAATTTTAGACTTACGTTCAAATATGCCATCCCTGCTCTCCAAATGTGTGGCCTGAAGGAAGCTCAGGAGTTTAAGGGATACATCAATGAAACCAAGCTCCCTAGAGGAAAAAGAGAAGTATATATTCTTATGTACTTGCTGTATGAACATTAACACATACTGTATAATGCAGTGTAATACATTTAATAATTGCCTGCAATTTAGCAACATAAAAAGTTGAATTCTTGTTGAGACTGTGTCAAAGAGGTGTTGATTCAACTATATATTTTGTGATGTTCCTATATCTGTCTCATATTCTCCCATCCTACTAATCCTGTATTACCTGAGCAGACTCTGGTTGCGGGTGCTCTGGACGCAGGCGCTCCTCTGAGCCCTGAAGCACTCGGCGGTCAACTGCAACTGCAGGGAGACGGACTGCAGGTCCTGGTCGTCACAGCTGACAGCCTGGAGCTCATTGCACAGTCGGGACAAGACGTCTAGAAGACTGGAGAACGCCTGCTCCTCCACAGCATCTCTGGGAACAGACCAACAAGAAAAGGAAGGACGGTTACTTCATTGCAGTGGTACCCAAACCTGGGGGCCACCAGGGGGAAATATGGAGTGAAACTTAAAAATGAATTGTCCTTTTTCTCAGCAGACATTTTAATTGGTCATACACAGCTGTAAGTAATATCACTATCAGTTGCTGGTTTACACTGTAATAAGTGCAGGTGTTAGGTCTAAGTCTGTTACACCGTCGAGTTCGTAAATTCGTGAGCCTGGTTTGATAGCTCAGGGCTTATGCCCTTTTCTATCTATAGGAAGTCGTTGGAGGGAGGAGAGAGGAAATGGAGGAGGAGCCCAGTTGGTGCTGAGGCATCATGGCCCATGCCCGGTCAGTTGAGTTATATATATATATATAGATATATATATAGATATATATATAGATATATAGATATATACACACAGTATATATATATATATTTTTTTTTCTTTTCTTTAGATTTAGGTCAGGGTTAGGGATAAGGGTTGGTTCAGGTTTAGGTCAGGGTTAGGGATAAGGGTGGTTCAGGTTTAGGTCAGGGATCAGGGTTGGTTCAGGTTTAGGTCAGGGTTAGGGATAAGGGTGGTTCAGGTTTAGGTCAGGGTTAGGGATACGGGTTGGTTCAGGTTTAGGTCAGGGTTAGGGATAAGGGTGGGTTCAGGTTTAGGTCAGGGTTAGGGATAAGGGTTGGTTCAGGTTTAGGTCAGAGTTAGGGATAAGGGTTGGTTCAGATTTAGGTCAGACATAGGGATACGGGTTGGTTCAGGTTTAGGTCAGACATAGGGATAAGGGTTGGTTCAGGTTTAGGTCAGGGGGACACATATCACCGGGGAAACAGTGTTAGACACAACACCGGTGGTGCACCATCATTAGTAATTAGTTACACCGCCTTAGTAAGTAACACCAGACATAAATAGGTCAGTATAGTGAACAACAGATGAGTTACATGGCCATTCAGTGGCTGAATGAACTTCCACCTCACTGTTTATTAACACAGAAAGGACAACAAACAACAAAGGTGTCTCAGCAGCCAATGGAGCTGCAGAGTCATACCGGAAGTTGTAATTGACAGCACGTAAGGCTATCTTAGCCGGTCAGCTAACACCCTCAATACCTTTCATAAAAGCAGTAAATGACTTTGTCCTCACCTGTACTCTTTGTCCCGTAACGCAGCCGTGAATGTTTTTAACACCTGCAGGTGTTCAGGGCAGTGTTCTTCATTCAAAATGCCAGCGAGAGACGCGGAGATGTCCATGTTGCTGTCGGTGTTGTCGGTGTTGTTAGCTGCCATAGTTTCATCCGTCTGGACAGGGGGCGGGACTTCCGGTTAAATCTCTACAACGCTATTGGTTAAATCCATGACGAAGGGCGGGGTCAGAGCATGTGCTGCTGTTTTCACACAGCTGTCAAGTCACTCTCCTCTGCAGTACATCCATAGACTGTATATTATATATACATCATAATGTGTCAGTGACACAAATACAGAAAAGAAACACACTAAATAGAAGATACAGGACACCCAGGACTCTCACCAGCAGACTGAGAAACAGTTTTTTCCCCCAGGCCTTCAGACTTTTAAATAGATAATTCATACGACACCTTCTCACACAAAAAGTACCTCAATCATATATCTTATACTGTATATGTTCTTAATGTATATGTTCTTAATATGCCTGTATATGTTCTTAATATGCCTTGTACAAAGTATTTCTTATATATGTACATTCATACTTCCTGATATGTATATGTTCTTAATATTCAAGAATCAAGATTCGAGATTCAAGAGTTTTATTTGCCATTTGCACCTAAGTACATTGGAATTCTGAGCAGTTTACACCGAGTCAGCTTTAACAAAAGAAAAAAGGTAGAAAAGGCACAAGGTAATTACAGTACAAGAACGTAATATGCCTTGTACAAAGTATTTCTTATATATGTACATTCATACTTCCTGATATGTATATGTTCTTAATATGCCTTGTACAAAGTATTTCCTTTTATAATTGTAAAGGGTAATATAACTTATTCTTTTTAATGGAGCTTCCCAGTGAAAAAAAAGCATTTCACACGATTGTACTTGTATAACCGGCGTGACAATAAACATCTTGAATCTTAAAAAGAGAACTCTGAAAATGTTATTCAAGTCTTGGTCAGGGATGGAATCATTTATTGAGAGAAACTGGGCTTCTTGCTCGCTTTCTCCATGTATTTACACTTTTTTTATTTAGTTATTGGTATTGATTTATGAAATTGTGTAACCAACAAACTAATAGATAATTAGATATACTGTATTGCCTTCCGGTGTTATTCTGTTCCTGTTAACTAAGGCTAGTAAACTCTGTTTCTTCTTTTAAATCACGGTTCAAAACCTACCTTTACAAGAAGACCTTTTTATAGCAATCCCTTGTTTTAAATTTTATTATTGTTGACTTTTTGTACACAAGTCTTATGTTAACTTATGTAAAGCACTTTGTAACTATGTTTGGAAAGGTGCTATACAAATAAAGTTTATTATTGTTATTATTATTATTGACAACTTTAGCTTCAATTTTTGAAATTTTGTTTTGCAGCTGGGTGAAATATAAAACATTACCACTTTCTAATAAGGCACCCTGTATAAAGAGTTTAAAACTAGTAGCTTTATATAGTTGACTAATGTTTTATAGATAAGCTGTTGCCTCCAGCACCACTCACAGCTTTTTTGGGTCATCTTTTTTTTATGCAATTTATTTAATGTTGAGAGTCTGCTGAGATTGATCTTGGCTTGTTATCCTCACAGAGTCACAATCGTGTTAAATGCTTTGTAATATGCATGTTTTACAGTGTCTTATAAATCAACTTAACTTCACTTTGCTTGAGTCTAAGATAAGGCGTTTGAGAGTGTTATTTGGGCAAGTGGGCAGCTCACATTACATGTTTTTTTTGTTACTAGATTAGTGTACTGTGTACCTATACTTAGACATACCCACGATATAACATCCAATAATTTCTGAGATGGACGTTCTGTACAGACTGTAAGCTGCAGCTGCACTCACATCTGAAATCCATTCACCTAAAGCGATGTTTAAGATCAATTCATTGAGCCCAGGCAAGTTGTGGGACACAAAACCACAGGACAAGCCTTTGGGATTTCCATGTAGAGTGGCAAATTTTAGATTACAGGATTTGCCTCTGTATGGTTGTCCCCTGTGTTTTCACTGGCCAGGCACAGCACAGCAGTGGTGAAAGGCAGATCAATGTGGAAGAGAGTTGATTATGGATGGTGAAGTAGCCTATTACCCTCAAGCAATTTGTCAGCCTTAAGGTATAACAAGGTATTCATAGATCCAAACATTCCCAGTAAAGGATTCCCAATATTCATTCTTCTGAGTGGAATAACAAATATCCTCATAAACTGGGAGAGGGATGGTATGATGGGGAATCGGGAGAGTTGAGTTACAGGAAAAACAGGAAATCCTATCAGATTTTAGTTATTCTGGAAACCTCAGTTATGCTAAGTAACTAGAGGACGGTTGGTTTAGTCTGCAGTGGTAGAGGATGGAGTTCTTTTCAATAAAAAACATCAACACAATTAACCGCAGAGTCTTTATTATTCACAGATGGTCGCTTAGACTGATGGTACCAAACACAATCAATGTTGAAAGCAAGTCCAGAGATGAAGCTTTTTATTATCAAATGTCGCATCTGGTCTGTCAAAACAGATGAAATGGAGCAAATATCAAACAGTACCACAGGTCGACCAACAGTCCACCATAGTGGCACTCATGACAACAAAGACTGAATTCAAGTTAGACACGGTAGTCGGTGGTTAAGGAGATGACAGCACCTTGTTAATCTATTACATTATTCTAATCTACTCTTGTAAAAGGCACATAACTTTCAACACATCTGGGGCAGAGGTATCAAGTGAGAAATTATTCTATTTAGTTGCATGAAAAAATACATTTTTAGCCATTTTAGCAACGTGGCTCTATTCATTTTTGCGATGTTGGTTGGTCGGTCGGTCCACCACCACTGAAATATCTCAACAACAATCAGATTGGCAAAAATTTAGTACAGACATTCATGATCCACACATGATGTATTCTAATAACTTTGGAGATCCTCTGATCTTTTATCTAAAGTCACCATCAGATCAAATTTTCAAGGTCTAGAAGGTAACACGCAAATTGTGAAACTCTCTCGCGAGATAGTTAAAGTTAGGCATTGACCTTGAATGGTTAAGGTTAGGCATTGACTTTGAATTGTTAAGGTTAGGCATTGACCTTGAATGGTTAAGGTTAGGTATTGACTTTGAATAGTTAAGGTTAGGCATTGACCTTGAATGATTAAGGTTAGGCTTTGACCTTGAATGGTTAAGGTTAGGCATTGACCTTGAATGGTTAAGGTTAGGCATTGAACTTGAATAGTTAAGGTTAGGCATTGGCCTCGAATGGTTAAGGTTAGGCATTGGCCTCGAATGGTTAAGGTTAGGCATTGACCTTGAATAGTTAAGGTTAGGCATTGACCTTGGATAGTTAACGTTTGGCAGTGACCTTGAATGGTTAAGGTTAGGCAGTGACCTTGAATGGTTAAGGTTAGGCATTGACCATGAATGGTTAAGGTTAGGCATTGGCCTCAAATGGTTAAGGTTAGGCATTGACCTTGAATAGTTAAGGTTAGGCATTGACCTTGGATAGTTAACGTTAGGCAGTGACCTTGAATGGTTAAGGTTAGGCATTGACCTTGAATGGTTACGGTTAGGCATTGACCTTGAATGGTTAAGGTTAGGTATTGACCTTGAATGGTTAAGGTTAGGTATTGACCTTGAATGGTTAAGGTTAGGATAGGTTGTCGGTCAGCGAGCCTTGCAAGAGATTTTGCAAGTTTTTGCAATTTGCGGATTTACTTCTAGACACATCCAATTTTCAATAGTCCAATATTTTGGATTATAACCAAACACTAACAACATTCCAATCAGCCTCAGCTGTAGGCCACTTTATGTGGCAAATGTTAGCATGCTAACAGACTACACTGAGGGAGTTATCATGGTATCATACTTGCTAAACTTTAGCATGTTAGCATGCTGAAATTAGCATTTAACTTAAAGCACCATTGTGCCTAAGTACAGCTTCACAGAGCTGCTAGCTTGGCTGTAGGCTCTTAGTCCAGTATCTTTTGTGTTCTTGTTTTATCGGTAGGCTATATATTATGTTGAAATGACAGACCTATTGTAAACTACTGACCTGGATGGGTTGCAAACTGCTTCTGTGACTGTTTTCAGTACATCTAAAACACTTGCAAATGAACCAAATCCAATGATTTGTCTTATCTTGCATGCGCAGTGTTTTCAAGATGTTCAGCAAGATAAGTGTGGCGCCTCCAGATATTCAAAACTTTTGCCAAGTCATGTGTTGTATTACTAATGTGGTATCATTCACTCCTTAGCTCAGCTCAGAACCAGAACTCAGAGATGAAGACATGGATGATGACAGTGTTGCGATGGGAAATAACCCCTAACTTGACATAGTTCATCGCCACCTCCAACTTAATGTCCTTGGGGCCGATGATAGGTTTCACCTGCCGAACCACACCTGATGGGATGACACGGGTTGGGATTAGTGAGTGAATTTCACTTAGAAGTAAATGCAATATCTGTATACAATGTTTAATAAAGGATTTCATAGAGGATTGACAGCCTGGTTCCAAGTCATACTCCCTCCACTTACCCATAATGAAGCCCTGCTGGGAGCGCCTCTCCACATCAAAAGAGAACTGGTCATCTGCAGCCAGGACAGTAAAGAAGACATCAGTGGCACCGGGCAGAGGAGCAGGGTTAGCCGGCGTAACTGTCCGCAGGAAAACTATTTCTGTTGGAAGAATCAGTTTAAAGTTTGTATTAGTCTGATAGAAAGCAAACCACAAAGTGCATTTGGTTCCTCAAATCATAATATATTTATGATATAATTAAACAATTGTTCTGTGGGTTGAAACAAGTAATTGAATCTTATGAGCTGTGGCAGGTTGGTGGGCGGAAAGCTGTATTTCAATGAGGCTGCAAATAATTTTAAGAATATGCTATTACAAGAGTTAACTCTTAACTCTCCTCAGGCCAAAAACTGTGATCAGAATAACCAGGGGCTGTTTAAAATATGAATATTATATCTAAATAATTGCATTCAAGATTTATGATGGATTTTCTAACTATGTGGAATTTAGGCTTGTCTGGAAAACCTTTGAATTGTGAAGGTGTCAAGTATGGCAGCTCATTACAGGAACACTAATCCAGCTAACCAGAGGATCTGTGAGGATTTTGGTGTCAGTGCAACAACAAACATTTTGTCAAGGTGACTTTTACTTGATTAGTTTAACCAATAAAAGTGCATCATAGAAACATGTGCACACTATCACATGTCATTTTAAATCCACCTGGTGAACAAGGCCATCAAGGCTGCACACATATAAGAAAGGCTGTGGTGTATTGACAATAATCTGGCGATACGATACGTATCATGATACAGGGGTTACGGTTCAATGTTTTGCGATGTATTGCGATACTGTAAGCAAGGCAATATCGATTATTAAAATCTAATTTTAGGAAAACTGTCATAGTATGAAGAACACTTTACCATATGTATAAAATCTGAGTAAAACAAATTTCATTTTTTATGCAATCAGAACAGTTTGATCTGCATTTGCATGTATCACAGTCCCTGTAACATCCAACATCATAGCACTATTTTGAGAGGGCACCTACACTGAGAGGGTGCATCTCTTTGCAAATGAAATAAAGTATTGACTGAGTTAATCTTTGCATGTAAAGTAATAAAAAATTGGCAGCGTTTTTGAGAATGGATACAGTATCACAAAACATAACATTGCGTACGTCCACCTTGTCTTACCCTCTGGTCCACTGAAGTCTCTGAAGGTTGGCAGAGAGATGGCGGTCTGGGTGATGAGCTGGACGGGGTCGACTTTGCAGCTGATGTTGTTATGTTTGCAGGCCTTAACGCAACGCACGTTGACGGAAGCATCTCCTCTGGATCTGAAAAGGACAAGCAGTGGTGACGGTAAGGAGGCGAGTTGTAGAAGGATTGAAGGAAATGGGAAGTCAAAGGGAGATTTATATACGTGCCAAGGAAAGAGGAACACACAGAATCTTAAGGGAAGTGTGAATTTCTCGCACTCTTAAAAACCTATACAGTATACAACAGTATTCATAAGAAAAAAATGTTGACCAAAGCTCCGCAGTTGAGTTGAGAGAGAAGAACCTGGCAACACCTGAAAGACCGCCACGGTTAACCAAAGAACGTGTGCCTTAAAAAGAGGCCAAACCCTGATTCCACAACCTAAAATCAGGTTTTTGTGGGGTTCCCCAACGTGAAGACAGTAGCGCTTTCAAATATGACCTCAAGAACTGTAAAAGGGAGCAGAGCCACGTAATTAGCAGCAAGCAGGTGAGTCCAAGTTGTTCGCTAAGCACGAGGCCAAAGCCACAGAGATGATTGGGAGGTATTCATGCCACGAAGGAAAAACGGGACGGTAGGAAACCCGGCAAGGGGATGTAAGAATGAATGTCATTCAATGTGATCAATGACATCATATTCACGTGGTCGACTAAGGAAAAAGATTTTTGACAGAATCGGCATAAATGCATTTCCAAATGTGTCACTCCAAAATAAGACTCCAAAAAATACACATACTATTATTATTACATAAACCATTTTTACATATTTGAAATAATTAACTTGGCATTTTGGAAAGTAGGTGGTTATATGATACAAAGATTTAAGAGAATAATTACCTCATATATTTCATTTTCAATCAGGGCTATATGCATTAAATCCCATAAACCACCAGGAGGAAAGTGGAACAGTGGAAAATGTGTCTGGCTGCATGTATCAAGCTGACCAACACAGCTACTGGCCTTTTGGTATCATTTACAGCAAATCAACTGATAACCACCCAATACCAACACTAAAAGCACCATCCATCATGTGAGCTGTAATGCTGCTCCACCACTAATTGAGCCCCCGTGCTGGCCGAGCCCCAGGTGCCCATAAATAAGTGCCACGCTTATTTTTCTTGCTATCCGCTAAGGCGAGGCCTGTTTGATCCGACGGTGAGGCCGCTTGGAACACATCATAGGAAAAATTGCTTTCAACATTAGAAATCACCACAGCGGAGGAAGCACGAGAGTAGTGGCAGAAACCGTGGCCGGTGTGTGTGTGTTTGTGCTTGAATATTAAAGAGCAAAAAGCCATTTTTATCTGTCACTTTTTAATTTCAAATGCATAGAAAGTACACATGAGCTGCCGCACGGACATGAGGTAGAGTGAGCTGCCGTCAATGCAAATGAATGCACATGAACAATCCTGTCCTAGTGTTGTAGAGACAGCTAACGGGCCCCATCTAGTGGTACAATGTCCTAATAGTCTTAATATCTACTGCTACATCATACGCTAGAATAAATAACAAAAAAGGCATTTAGTGTAAAACAACTGAAAAATAAGGGATTTAAAAAAAAAAAAAATAACGCATCCCCAAGACCACATTCCATATAAAAATGCAATTCAATTAGCAATTTTGACTTTGATAACCAATCATTCACTGTAATCATTTTAACACAATGTTAAAGGAGTAGTTTGTTTTGTTTTTTGGGGTAAATACACTTATTAACTTTCTTGCTAGCTGTTCCTTGGTGCTAAACTAAGCTAACTGACTGTAGCTTCATTTTTAACATACAGACATAGTCTCAGATGGATGCTGACAAGAATTTAGCTATAAAAATATATATATATATATATATATATATTTAAATAACCACTCAAATTAGCATAATTTTGGTTTGGGGTAAATTATAGAGTGTTTTTCCACTCAAAAACAATTATAGATTTGCCCCTTATTAACTGTTATTGACTGTTGTATAAAGAAAACGATGAAATGAAAACCACCATTATAATACATGAGTGGTGAGTACAAAATAGGGATAGACTTAATGATCTTATTGATAACATTTTGAGACAAATAATAAAAAAAAAACAATATATCCATAGAGCTTTTAGACAGGTGCTGAAAAAAAGTATTGCTTTTCCTAAAAAAAAAATTATAATTCTGAATTAATCATTTAAAAAATGTTGACGGGTCCAAAATGAATGTTTTGTTTATGTCTGTGGAAGATATCCAACTTTTGGTTCCCACTTCTAAGAAGGCTTGCGAGACAATAGTATAACTACGTTGGTATCACCTGTCTGAGTATCACTCAAATCAACCATAAAATATGCATTGTGTGCAGCGAACTGGCAACCACGTGTTGTGAAGTGAATGCAATGGAACGGGGGAGGGAGAATATGACATCTAGTGGCTAAATGTTATTAATGTTATCCTTTAAATTTCACAGCCTTCTAATATGGAAATGTTCTTGAGGGCCGGATGGGCAGCTCGTGTGTGACAAACACAGCAATCTTGGCCATGTACAGATGCGCTGTCCCGTAGCGAATCAGCCTCATCTCCACGGTCAGGAAGAAGTCCCGCGGCTCGGACAAGGTACGGCTCAGTGAGATCTCTCCTCCGTGGGCGTGCTGTTGCACGACAAAGTATCCCTCCTCGTCTCCGGAGACTATGTTGAGCAGCATTTTGTCCCCCGGCACGGAGTTGGCAGGTCCCATCCGGAAAACATCGGCGGGGACGGGAGTGTTGGTCGGGAAGCTGATGTTGTAGAAGGAGATTCTCAGCGGGAGCAAGAAACACGACGCGGGATCCCGCGTGAACTCGCAAGTTACTCGCTCGCAACGGCTGAAAGGGAAAAAATGAAATGCACATTGGATGGAGGGCAGAAGCGGCTGCATACATGGGTAGAAAAAGAGGGAAGGGACAGAGAGAGGGACGGACGCTGGAGAGTGAGGAAGGAGTTTGTGACCGAAAACTGCAGGCAGTAATGAAATATGAAAAAGGGTGCAAAATGAGAAGGACGGACTCCTAATACTAAACTAGAGGAATAAGATGCATCATGCTCAGCTGGGGACAATCAACCCTTTCATTTCAACAACTCGTCACAACCAAGCAGCCATCAGCACTCACCCCTGTGCCGCTTGCCGGTAGTTCTCAGGACATGCGTAGGACAGACAGCGAAATCCTCCCTGGATGTTGAAGCAGTTTTCAGAGATAGAACAGGTATGAGTCCCCGCTGCACATTCATCAATGTCTGAAAACACAGGGGGACGCACAGGTTAGACATTTAATACAAATAATAATAACTCCGTTTTTTTATTGACAAGGGTACCAAAGGTTTGTCTACTGACCTTGGCATGTGCGTCCATTGTGTGCGAGTGTGTAGCCTACGGGTGGGCAGGTACAGTAGAAACTTCCTGGGGCGTTGGAGCAGCGGTAGGAACACACATGACCTCCAGTAGGCAGAGCACACTCATCGATATCTGAGAGCAGCAGACAGTAAAAGCTAGTTAGAAGAGACATTTTAATGTGATCATCACTAAGCAGCACCTTTAATTCCAACAGTACCTTCACATGTTATCCCATCGATGTCACTCAGCTGGTAGCCACGGCGACAATAGCACTGGTATGAGCCATAGACGTTTGCACACTCCTGGCTGCAAGGGTTGGCTTCACACTCATTGACATCTGTCAGCACACAGGCACAGATACAAACCTCAAAATGTGTCAGATATAACGATTCAAACTCAATTTGGGTTCTAAAATATAGCTGAGATATCGTATATTCACAAGTCTTAATGAATTGATGAAATGAAGAGTGATTTTACCTCCACAGTTTCTGCCGTCGGTGGACAGTTTGAAGCCAGTGGTGCAGCCGCACTGGTAGGACCCCTCTGTGTTCTCACACTTGTGGGCGCAGAGCCGTCCGGAATAATGCCTGCACTCATTGATATCTAAAGAACCCAGGGGACAGATTAGAAACTAGAGTTTCTGTAGAGTTTTACAATTGGCAAGGTAAAATTATTGTTTTTTTCAATGGAGTCTGGTGGCTTTGAGGTGAGCATACCGGCTGTTTCTTTTCACATCTAACGCAATGAATGAAGGGTTTATTTCAACCAAACCAGAGTTGGTGATTGTTGGAAGAGCGGAAAGACTAAACCAAGACGGGTTTGATGAGTATTATTTTGTTTCTGTCGAGTTTGAATGAAGTGTATTTTACAATCGGCGAGGTAAAATGACACTTTCAGTCAATGTAGTCTGGTAGCTTCGAGGATAGCATATTAATTGTATGTTTTGTACGTTAATAAATTATAATAATTGTCCAAATCCCTGTTGATTTTATGTATTTTTAATAGGCCTACATGTTATGAATGTTTATATTGTTATGAGGAACGCAAAATCAATATTCCTAGTAGAAATTGTAATGTACTATGTTGTTCTAAATAAAGTAAAAAAAGATCCACTTTCCACTTGTTTTGTGCCACTTCTTTCTCCTCTATTCCCTTCAATTTACTCACCTAAAAATACATTATTTCATAGATGATAAGCACAAAATATTATAGAAAAAAATATAGTAATGAATTTGTAATGGTACCTTCACACAGTTTGGTGATACTGTTGAAGATGTAGCCAGTTCTGCATTCACAACGGTACGATCCCACCAAGTTGACACAACCGTGGTCGCCGCACACAGTCCCTGTACGACACTCATCCACATCTGGAACATGAAGGGGTGAAATTACATGTCTGAAAAAGGGAAATCGAGGTGACTAGTGGTGTGGTTGCAGATGGGAACTTTACAAATCATTTATTGTGACAGTATCCACCTTCACAACGCTTGCCGTCCTCAGTTAGATGATAGCCTCGTCCACAGGTGACCGTGTACCTGTGACAGGTGTAGGAGCCCGGCGTGTTGATGCAAGTTTGGCCGGGCAGGCATGGACTGGTGTGTGCCAAACACTCGTTTATGTCTAATGAGAAAACACATTAAGCAAAGCCAGCTCACCTTTGACCTGGGGTGTGTTTTTAGTGAACGAGTGTGACGCTAAACTTACCGATACAGCTGCCCATGGCGTCCTGCATGAACCCGTCTGAGCACCTCTCCTTTGGGTGGCAGCGGAACGAGCCTTCTGTGTTGGTGCACAAAAACTCTGGTCCACAGTTATGGGTCCCCAGAAGACACTCATCTATGTCTGGAGCAGGCAAGGAGAAAATATAGGCATAAATATGCATAAATCGTTTCTTTTAGGTGACATGTAACTACTATAAGACTTGGTTATTTACTAAATTGCAGGATTAGAAAGGATTTTTTTTTTACCTTGGCAATTGTTGTCATCTTTGAGTTCATACCCGGTGCCACAGCTGATTTCCCTCTGACAGCGAAAGGAACCCTCTGTGTTAATGCAAACTTGGCCGATGACGCAGTTGTGACTGCCAGTCAGACACTCATTAACATCTGAGGAGAGAGACATCCGCTCAGAAATAAAAAAAGCAGTCTGTCCGTATATTAAAGGTGCAGTGTGCAGGATTTAGCAGCCTCTAGTGGTGTGGTTGCAGATTGCAACCAACAGAATACCCCCTTCACTCACCCCTCCCTTTCCAAACATGTAGAGAACTTACGGTGGCGTTCAGATAAAGTAAAAAATGTGAAAGGCTCTCTCTAGAGCCAATGTTTGGTTTGTCCGTTCTGGGCTACTAGAAACATGGTGGAGCAGCATGGCGGACTCTGTGAAGAGAACCCGCTCCCTATGTAGATATGAAGGGGCTCATTCTAAGCTAACGAAAACACAACATTCATAGTTTCAGGTGATTATACACTAATGAAAAAAACATAGACTAGTTATTATATTCCATTTCTGCTAATAAATCCCCCTAAATCTCACACACTGCTCCTTTAAAGCACTTTCAGTCGATTGTGAGTCACATTTTTTACTCTAAAGCCATGCTAGCACTTACTTAGATACAGCCGTGCTTTGAGCTAAATGCTAATGTTAGCATGCTAACATGCTCACGATGACAATGGTAACATGCTCATGTTTGGCAAGTATGATGTTTACCATGCTCAACATGTTAGTTTAGCGTGTTAGCATGCTTACATTTGCTAATTAGCACAGTGGCTGATGGGAATATCATGAGTTTTGCAGGTATTTCGTAAACCAAAGTACAAATTAAACGTTGACCTGCTGGTGGCACGAGATGAAAAAATAAATCTTTTATTTAAGAAGTAATTAGGTAATTACAGTCGTGCTTTGATTTACATTACTTACCGTCGCAGGTCACTCCATCCTTTTGTAGATGATAACCACCGAGGCACACACACGTACCGTTACCTTCACACAACTGGGAACAATTGGAGCCTGAAAACAGCAGAGTGACACATGAAGAAGTAGACATCACCATCATCATGTAGGCTACAGTGTGTGTCCTACATCACAGGAATCGTGTCACTGGCTGATGGAAAACAAAGCCGCCAAGAGGCTGGCGCTTAAACCTGTTATACAGATCTTATTACAACAAATGAAGGTGCCAAACCTCTACAGGGGTCCAATCCAGCTGGAGGCGTGGCAGTCTCAGTAACGTTGCCCTCAGGCCTTTCTGTCACCGGTGCTATGGAAGAAAAAGCCTCATTAAAACCAAATATAAAGACAATCAAATTCCCTGAATAACAACAGAGCACCTTGTCACACAGTACAACTCCACAAATCTCTGTGGCCTTTCTGCTGGTATGCTCTCATCACTCTGGCCTTCTGATGTGCTTTTCTTCACAAATAACTCAAATTGAGTTTTTTGCAGCTCTGTCTTTACCACACGTTTGTGTTTTTCCACCTGAAGCCAGCTAGGCGACAAAAGCTACAAGCTCAGGGACAACACCAGCTGGCCCTGAGTTACCATTTGGCAAGGTGTCTACAGATCAGCCCAGTGAATACCTCCGTGACTCAGTCTGTCTGTCTCTCTGGTGGCGATCTGCTCCACAGCTGCCACATCAAGGCCATTTATCCAGTTTATTACAGAACAGGGCTGCTGTCTCTGCTCCTAGTAACTCTGCCTGTTTTGATGTGAAGCACTCCATTTGAAAAGGTACCACTTTTTAATAACGTAATAATCTAATAAGGCCTTTATAAAGGGCTTGTAAATTTAACTTATAGTTTTCATTAAAGGTTGATTGCCTTCCTTACCTATAATTTATTATAGTCATTTAGTTATAAGCCACTAGAGGAGAGAACTCCAGCAATTGTACACGTCAAAGTGTGTTTACAGGTCTTGGGGAATACTACTGCACATGTGAAAAAGTTGTATGAAGAACTCCAAAGAGAGATGTGTGAAATCTGATAAATTGCCTCAAGTGATGTCACATGAGTCAACATCTGTTGGGGTCGAAGTATACAAGTTCGAAAATTAAAAACATCTAGGGGTGTACTCAATGCCTAACCTTAACCATTCGAGGTCGACGCCTAACCTCAACAATTCGAGGTAAATGCCTAACCTCAACCATTCGACGTCAACGCCTAACCTCAACCATTCGAGGTCAATGCCTAACCTCAACCATTCGAGGTCAACGCCTAACCTCAACCATTCGAGGTCAATGCCTAACCTCAACCATTCAAGTTCAACACCTAACCATAACCATTCGAGGTCAATGCCTGACCTTAACCATTCAAGGTCAATGCCTAACCGTAACCATTCGAGGTCATATGCCTAACCTCAACCATTCGAGATCAACGCCTAACCTCAACCATTCGAGGTCAATGCCTAACCTCAACCATTCGAGGTCCATGCCTAACCTCAACAATTCGAGGTCAATGCCTAACCTTAACGATTCGAGGTTAATGCCTTACCTTAACCATTCAAGGTCAATGCCTAACCGTAACCATTCGAGGTCATATGCCTAACCTCAACTATTCGAGATCAACGCCTAACCTCAACCATTCGAGGTCAACGCCTAACCTCAACCATTCGAGGTCAATGCCTGACCTTAACCATTCAAGGTCAATGCCTAACCGTAACCATTCAAGGTCATATGCCTAACCTCAACCATTCGAGGTCAACGCCTAACCTCAACCATTCGAGGTCAACGCCTAACCTAACCATTCACAGTCAATGCCTAACCTCAACCATTCGAGGTCAACGCCTAACCTCAACCATTCGAGGTCAATGCCTGACCTTAACCATTCGAGGTCAATGCCTAACCTTAACCATCTCGCGAGAATTCGCAATTTGCATGTTACCTTCAAGATACAACCAAAAAATATGATATCTCTCTTTATTTGGGTCACCACGTTGTGAAAAATCCCTTTGGCTTGTGTTTATTGTTCTATTTGGTATTACTGCAGATTAAAATGTTGGTAATCCACAAACAAATGGTCACGGGTTCCCAAAGCGTTAAAAGCGTTAATAAGAGGTTAATAACTGGATTTTGGTCCAGATCATCTGCAACCATTTATAGAAATAAATGGTCCAGGAGTGGCTTATATTTTTTCTCTGAAGAATTAGGAAACTGTTAACCATTAATAAAAACCTTTATAAAGCCCTTATTAGAGAGTCACACCAAATCATATTGTGCTAGAAGTCTTTTGGCACCTATTGTGTGCAAATGGCCGAGTAGATTGATTGTTTTGAGCGTCACAGACAGCCAGTAGCCATTCTTTCGTGATAAGATGGTGTGGAGCTAATCAAGACACAGAAGACTGAAAGCACAAGATTGTTTAAATCTTTTACCACTAGCAGTTGGTTTGTTTTCCTCCGTTGTGTCTTTGCCACAGCAGGTTTTAGCTGTCTGCGCACACTGTCTCCCCAGCAACAAACCCTGGAGCTCGCAGCTCGAATCCTGGCTCGGCGTCATCAGGCCGAGCATACAGCAGTCACAACACATCTGAACGGGAGACGGAGAGAGGGTGAAACAGGCAGTTGAAAAAGAAGGAATCTTATCTCAAATATGATATTGTCAGCATTGATTTAAAAAAGGGCATTGTAAGAGAATAAGGAGGCGTGTAAAGGTTGAAATTATTGACATTAGGACGGAGATAACCTTAGAGATTCTGGTTTCCCAGGGGTCCCCTTGGAAGAAGGGCGTCTCACAGGCCCCTTGCCCCTTGGCCATCTTGACGCCATTGTCACAGAGTCGGTCTCCTACTGCTGCTGCACAGCACTGCTCCTGGGTGATCCTGTAAACAAAGGGCAGAAAATGTAATCCAGAACAGGAACTGTACTCTTTGCTGTATGAGGAAAGAGTTGGATAAGAAGAAATATGAAGAAATCGCTTGTTATTTAGACAGTCGATCAGCTGACCGCAAGTGTGTTGATGTCGCAATACATTGCATAAATTGACTTGCAACAATAAGTATCCTACCTTAGCTTAAAAGACATTTCACTATGGACAAG
The DNA here is from genome assembly GCA_916700995.1 of Hozukius guyotensis. NCBI lineage: Eukaryota > Metazoa > Chordata > Actinopteri > Perciformes > Sebastidae > Hozukius > Hozukius guyotensis. The sequence goes on from CAKALU010038202.1 coordinate 36,447, forward strand.
AAGTCTCCCTCTCCCTGCCTTTCCTCTACAAATGTTCCCTCCGCTGACCTCCATGTGTTGACCAGGTGTTCCTCTGTTTCATCAATCACCACCTCCATGTTCTCAAAGTCAAACTGGGCCCTTTAGTGCTAAAATGCTCCAGGGGGGCCACTTGACGCCTGTATTTACTGTGTAGTTACTGTGTAGTTACTATGTGGCGATCCTCCCCTGTAGCAGGATGGATGGTTGAAGGCTGTGGACATGATTAGGGGCTTGCAACCCCAGGGGTATTTCCTGCTTTTAAACATGCCGTCGCAAACACACTGGCTTACAGGATACACACATTTCCCACAGCAAAAAAATTCCTCATTTGAAGGATTTTTCTGTGTCCAACGTGATATATTTGGACCCCTACTGAACTAACTATGCCCCAAAGGCAAGTTTATGATAGATAACTTCATGCATTCCCTCTGTGCTGCTGACCCTTCCTTGAGACCCTCTCCCTTTGAGAAACCAGGTGTTGCTTTACCTGCAGGTGTGGGAGTGGGAGATGAGAGGGAGGATTGTACAGTCTTGTCCTCTCAGGGCCCGGTTCCTCCCATCCTGACAGCACTCCTGTACAGTAGGGGGCTGAATCTCTGAGGATTACAAATACACAGCAGAGGCATGATGGAAAAATAGCATGGCTGAGTCAGGTTTAATTAAAATGGGCTCAGACACATTACAGAGAAAATAATACCCCACAGTAGCTCACATTAGACTATAATATCCCCCCTAATAAAACAAGTGTATTAAAGGTTACTCAAACTACTAACACAGTCTCATAAATGTATACAAATCCTGCATCTCAAAGCCAAACTTTCTTACCTTGTCCATGCAGAACTCCGTAGAGAAAAAACAGAAGTATTGTCCACTGAGCCATCGGAGTCACTTTCTCAATGTTTCCCTCTGCGATCGTCTAAATATCGATATTATATTAATAACCGGGATGATCGGCGGCTGAAGCCAAGCAGTGGACGGTGTGTGTGTGTGTGTGTGTGTGTGAAGGAGACCCGTCAGCAGGAGAACATCTCAGCCAGAGCAGAGACGCACATCTCTCCTGGCGGGTTAGAGGGCGGTGAGGGCGGGGTGGGGGGGGATGGATTTATTTGATGCGACAACACTAAGAGAGTCTAAAGTAGATGTTGCCTGGTTTGGAGATGAATTAACATCTTAATTTTAATAAAAGTAGGATAGTTTAAAAAAGTCCCCCTGACAGGTAAAAAAAAAAAAAAAAAAAAAGATAAAATTTAATTTTTAAAAATTAAAGTAATTCTGGCCTATGATGTGTCCAAAATTCCCTTTGTTATCTTTTTTTCTTATTTTATTTTATTTTATAATACTTCGTTTTTTGAAAGAGGTTTGGTTGAAATTCGCAATGGACTATTTTTAGAACCCATAAGATGTGAAATTATCAAGTAATATATAATGGAAAAAGGTAGGGCTGTCCTCCGCAAAAGAAATTCTCAGTCATCTAACACTCGATTTAGTCGACTAATCGGTAGTTGATTTAATCGCTTGTAAAACGGAGTTTCTCCACAAAGAATCACACAAAAGCACCATTTTAAATCTGGTGTTTACCAGAGATGTGCTCATACGTTTCTTGGAAATGAGTCATTCAGCATGAAAAAAAGCATAAAAAATGAGTAAAAGAAATCTTATTGACTAAGACCAAAACAACCGATTAGTCGACTAAAATCGACTAAGAAAAAGAAAAGAAGTTAGAGGGTTATGATTAAATTATCATAAATGATAAATTTGCATAACTTTGTGTAGCTTAAATGTTTTTTTCTGTTTTCGTGGGGGTTTTTGTGGGGGTTCAGACCAAATTGGATTTATTTGCTGCGACAATGCGACAACACTAAGCGAGTCCAAAGTAGATAAATAACGCAAGGGAATTTTACGAAAAGTCCGTTAAAAAAAAGTGTAAAGGCCCAAATAAAAATTAAATTAAATTAAATTAAATTAAAAAAATAAGTCAAGTAATTCTGGCCTATACAGAGACCAAAATTCTCTTTGTGAATTTGTGTTTCTTATTTTATTTTTAGGGCTGGCCCCTGTTAGTCGACTATTTTATTTAATTATTTATTTGACAGGGACAATACATGTAGGCACTGTTACACTTAATTAAAGTGCAACCAATGCAATGTATATAATATATACTATAGTATATAGTATATAATGTATATAGGACTTCTAGCCGTAGCTAATTTGCAGACATGGTCTCTGGTTAGGCTTTTACGAAAAAATTAAAAATACATAATACCACATCATATATACAATCACATAATACAACATCGTACATTACAATCAATTTACATATGTATGTTCCCAATCAGTAATCAGTGATCACAGGTTTGGTTTAGTTTCAGTCAGTGTTTCACCTTTTCATTAAATGTTTTCAGGTCAGGCTGTATATTTTTTACAATTTCTTTAGTCGATTAGTTGTTTTTTAATGCTTTTTTCATGATGAATGACTTATTTCCGAGAAACTTCTGAGCACATCTCTGGTAAACACCGGATTTAAAGTGGTGCTTTTGTGTGATTCTTTGTGGAGTAACTCAATTTTACAGATATGTCGATTAAATCAACTAACTGATTGACTGATGGAGGGCAGCCCTATTTATTTTATATATATTTATATCTTTTGTTTTTGAATGAGGTTTGGTTGAAATTTGCAATGTTTTTTAGACAATTTTTAGAACCCATAAGATGTAAATTATTAAGTAATTTATAATGAAAAACAAAGTTAAACTTAGAGGGAAGTATGAAAACTTTGTTGTGTAGCTTGAATGTTTTTTTTTTTTTCCTGCTTTCCACTTCTGTTAATCAACTCCTGGCCCCTCAAAGTAATCTGGCGACCCCTTGTGGGGGTTCAGACCTCAGTTTGAGAACCACAATTTTTTTCAAGGTGCAGCATCTTATTATCTCAAAAATAAAATAAAATAAAAAAACAGAATAAAGATGACAACAGTGGGAGCAAAGCACAAGTCAGATCTACGTATAACCCTGTTTATTACAAATATTGTAAATGCAGGTATTAACATTGTTTGCAGAGTTCATTTACAGGTCCTGTGTAGTCTCAATAAATAATAATAAAAGTGGTGATATTGGACAAAATGATCTATATTGAAGTTGAAATGTCAGAGTGTGAGTCGATGGCCGTACAGGAAGGTTGAGTTAACTGAAGCTTTTTCTAAACTAAGTGTATCTAAACGCACACTTTCATTCAGTGAAGGAAACCAGCTAAAACATTAATCTCATGTAAAAGTAATCATGCTGCAGAAGGGCAAGGTCACAGTTTGGAGAACACACTGACTGTTGTCAGAGGCTGATGATGAGAAAGTGATAATCATGTCTCCGACTTATCTAAAAGTGATAACAGTACAGTCAACAAAGTCTGAAGAATTGTTCTCCTGATGCAAACCAACAAGGCTGCCGTCTGATGAAACATCGTTGGGATTTGAAATTCATTTTTCTTCTCAAACAAGCAGCACAATTCCAAAACTGCCAGTTCTTTTTTTTTTTACATACAGTCGCGGTCCTTTAATACAGTACTAATAAAATTAAAAAAACTATTGCAATAAAACATAATTTGTTTAGGAGCCAAATGGCTAGCACAAGTTAGCCAAAGTCTATAAACACATAAAATTGAACACGTCTTGCATGCATTACTAATCCAAAATCTTTTCTATGCCATGATCCTATCAACAAAGAATATCTCGTGTGCTTTTCAGTGTCGTCATTACAGAAAATAACATTCTATGTTACAGTAAAAATTGTAACTTCTGTCCAGCAAAAACACACAAAAAGCTCGTTGTGCATCTGCTGCACGGCTGCTATTAAATAAGTCTATTTAGTATAGCAGTCACTTTTTCCTATTGTAAATATAACATATTACAAAAAAAATTGTCTGATTGCAGCAAATGTCGGTCCCCACTGGGGCCACTTGTGTGGAAGACTGAAATCATCCATCTTTTCTACAGTTCCTCTCGGTTGTAATCCGTCTATCCCTCCTCCTTCTGCTCCTTCTCCTCCTTCTGCTCCTCTTTGGCTGTGTCTGCAGCAGCCGACTCCTCCTCCTTCTGGCTTTCAGGTGGATCCACAGTCATCGTGTCTGTCGGGAGCTGAGGGCTCTCCTCTTTTGGGGAGCTGGGAGCTACTTCCTCTTTTGTTTCACTATCAGCAGCTGGAGCGCTTTCTAACTCCTTCACAGTCGTTTCCTCGTCCTGCTTCGCCTCCTCGTCCTGCTTCGCCTCCTCTGCAGGAGGCGGGTCTCCCTCCGCGTCTGCTACCTTTTCATCCGTCCCCTTTTCGCTCGTCTCGATCGCCTTCTCCTCCGTTTCTGACTTTTCCTCCTCTGCCGGAGCTGCTGCTGCCGCCGCCTCTTCCACAGGAGGCAGGTCCTCTTCCACAGGAGGCAAGTCGTCTTCCACGGGGGGGATTCCTTTTCCTGCAGGACTCTGCGCTTTGTCGTCCTCAATGGGAGCCGTGCCTTCCTCCGTCATCTCCTCCTCTTCGTCTATCTCGTCCTCCAAAGGAGGGATCATCTGCTCCTCCCTCCCTCCGGGGAAGACCCGGTCTGGGTAGACCAGTTTCAGCTGTTCCTCAAAGTAGTCCTCCAAGTACAAGCCTGCACTCCCCACCTCTGAGGTCGCCTGTACAAACAGTGCACAGAAATAGAAAGGAAGATTAAAGAGATCATTTTGAAGATAACTGGTTAATTCCCCAAAAAGAGATATTTCATATAAAGTGATGTTTACCTTGTAGTACTTTGCACAGTTGAAAAATATGAGCCGGACGTCTGTGACAAACGCCTCCGGACTGTTATAACATTCACCGTCCTGCGACTTCGACTCCAGTTTCTTCTTGACTATTGACAAATCCATCGGGGTCTTGATCAGCTCTTTGTACCGTCTTGTCTCCTATATTAAAAAAAAACAGTCAAAGTTAAGCAGCTAATACAACGGATATGAAAATCTGATTTTCTCTCGATTCTAATTGGTCAATCACGGCGTTCTGCGGTCTGTAATTTCTTTATAGCAGACCGTTGCTATGTATAGAAAGACCGTTGCTACGTATAACAGACCGTTGCTATGGGCGCAGCTCTGATGTCGGACTCTGTTGGACCGTTTTTGTGTCAAAATATTGATTTGTTCAGTAAGTAGCCGTGTAATAAGCGGGATAATGTACTGGTAGCGTGTCATTGTTGTGAAAGAATCCCCTTCAGAGCGATGAGAGACGAGTCCAACCATCCGCTCCGCGTCAGGGTGCAGCATCGCCCTGTCGGGGAATCTTTCACAACAATAACCGGCTCGCTGTACATTATCCCTTACATGGTGTGTCTTTCCAAAGTGGCTGAAAGATTTCACAAATGTATTGGTTTCTGGTGTCAATTTAACCCTTTCAATTATGATTTTAAATAACATGAAAAGTTAAATGATTTTAAAAAAACAATGAAAACAAACACATTGGCCTTGTGGCGTTCCTGTAACTGAGCCTTTACTAAAGTAGGGCACATCACTATTGTTGAAATCCCATATATAAAGAGTACAAATTTACTCACTTGGAATTATCAATTCTCCAGTGGGAAACAATACACAGTCGAAACCTCCTATAGTGATCATGTCTGTCCACAGGTGAGCCATATTCGTTTCTGTCTCCATCTCTAGCAGCCATGACTGTTTCTCCTTGTTTGAGTAGACTACACAAGGTAGCCTGTAATAGTTTTACAGTAGTTTTAGTTTGTTTTTGTTAGGGCCAGCTATAATGTCTCTGTAGCTATATACATACAAAATACACGGTTGGAGAGCTGTGTAGGAATGGCCATAATGTTTAATGTTTAATCTTCGTGCTACTTTAGTGAAGCGATTGTAGCACAGCAACATCTCATAGAATGTCAAGTCCGTTCAATTTCTGTGGTTCAACGTCTCGAGAGTTGACAGAAATCCATGCGGTCTCCTTTTTATTTCAGTAGTGATATATTATAGCTAAAAAACTAAAACTCAAATTTAGGTTGAATTTGATATTTATTAGGTTTTTTAACCCGGCAATATTGTTTCAGTTTAGTTTTTCTTAAAGGATGTAGTTTTTATTTAGTTTCAGTTTACTAAAAATATTTTTTCACTGCTTATTTTCACTTTAGTTTCAGTTTTAGGTTACTATAATAACCCTGAAGTGGTGGCATTTATATAGAAATGCTTTTTGATCCATATAAGCAGTTGATCACTGTAACTATGAGCACTATAAGCAGCTTCCACTGTAGTAGTCTCTTTTCTTAAGTCGTAAAAATGACATCCACTAATGTTTTCCTTTCTAAAAGTTAATAGAATAACTTCTACTACATTCTATTTTTTACTAATCTACCTACTTCAAACACAAAGTAAGTATCAGCAAGAAACAGCTTTTACTTTATCCACAAAATGACTTACTGATGGGAAAGCAGGCTGCTGGAAGTCGGTGCTGAAGTCGTTGCAGAAGAGACGGAGTAGCAGCCGCTCACACTTCTGTATATTACAACAAGAGGAAACATTAGATCAGACATCAATTAGCTTATGTACAGTCTTCCTCGAGGAGGTGAAACTTGTTTGATGGGAGACGGTGAGAAGAATGACTATAAAAACAGGACTTCCAGACGTCAGTAATGAAGAATATCACACACAGAAATAAGAGCTGAGTGAGCATACCCTTCTTTCATCAGGTGGGAATCCTTCAGAGACGGGGTCGTCCTTGCTGTTACAGTCGTACTCCATCTCAGGAGAGGCGAGGTCTCGGCAGAGCGAACAGAACCACTCCCCACTACAGAGAGACATCAGGACAAGAGACGCTGTTAGGACGGACGCATGGAGCGGCCAACTACTGCTGAACATGATCACATGTACCACCACTCAGTAACACAACTTTCAATATCACAAACTCTAATATTGCAGCTGAAATAAAATATAATTCAAAGCTAATCTTCATGCTATCATAAAACAATAAAGACCTCTAGAATAACTCTATGCAAGAAATCTAAATACTTTTTAAGAGGGCTGAGCTGAATGTTATTTTTTTTTTTTACATTCAAAAAAAGTTCTGAATGTCTGTTGTCAGATTTTATGACATCATCACCCTAAAAAAAAAATTGGGAAAAATAGATTTTATGTTGTGGTTATATGAACGTAATTTATAGTGCTGATCACTGGCTGTGTTAGCCAGAGCACTGATGCTATTTGTATTTGTTATTGTTTGTATAATTTACATTGTTTACATACTCACCTGAATACTGCTGGAAACTGTATCTTTCATTCATATTATATATATATATATATATATATATATATATATATATATATATTACCATCATTAGTATTACTTATTATTATTGTTGTATTAACTTATACTACACCAATATAGTATTATTATTATTATATCTTCTCATAATTTCTTCATCTTCTTGTATTATATTACACAGCTATACTACTATTATACTATTACATTACACTACTGTATCATACACTATAATATACACTACTATATTCAGTACTCTTGCACTATTTGCACTACCATTGGCACTTCACTGCTGTACTTATGTTGTCTTACTTTTATTTTATTTTACTTTATTCTATTCGATTTTATCTCATTACCTCCGCCAAGGCCCAAGGCCTAGGAAGGAGGTTATGTTTTCCCCCGCGTTGGTTTGTTGGTTTGTTGGTTTGTTGGTTTGTTCGTTAGCAGGATTACTCCAAAAGTCCGTGATGGATTTGAATGAAATTTTTTGGAGGGGTGGGATGTGGCACAATGAACAATCTATTAGATTTTGGTGGCGATCCAGATCATGATCCGACTTCGGGAATTTTTTTTAATAACTCCGCTCAGCGTATGCATTAACACCACAGGCTTTAAGACATGCGCAGTGTAACTGATGACGCGTTCATGACCGGTGACTGTTGCAAAGAGTGACGACGCTATAGGTGAGTTTTATTTTGTTCCTGACATCTTCCACTGAAGTGATTTTACGATGCTCAGTGCACTTGTAGTTTTAAGGTGTATTGCTGTTGGATGTGTTGTTTAAGCTACTGGATGCCTAAATTTCCTTCGGGATCAATAAAGTATCTATCTATCTATCTATCTATCTATCTGTTAGATTGCTGCTCG